>CAIGQZ010035027.1:15534582-15552326 GCA_903798205.1 Danio tinwini
TATATATATATATATATATATATATATATATATATGTTTTTTTATATATATTTTCTTTATTTATGAGCGATATTTAATGGAGCAAGGAAATTTTCACAGTATTCCTGATAATATTTTTCCTTCTAGAAAAAGTCTTGTTTGTTTTAGCCAGAATAAAAGCAGTTTTATTATTTTGAAACCATTTTAAAGTCAATATTATTAGCAGCTTAAGTTTTTTTTTTTATGCCTACAGAACAAACAACTAAATTAGCCTAAAGCCTAAATAAAGCCTTTAAATTTCACTTTAAGCTAAATACAAGTATAATGCAAAATGGCATGTCAAATATTATATAGCTACTGTCATTATAGGAAAGATAAAATAAATTTCTTTTGAAAATTCGTTATTAAAACTATTATGTTCAGAAATGTGTTGAAAAAACAATCTCTATGATGTTCTTATGATTTTTTTATATTAAAAAACCCTAAAAAAAAAATCATGAGCAAATCCCACAAAAATTAAGCAGTACAACCGTTTTCATCACTGACAATAATAATTATATTTTGTGCACCAAATCTGTATATAAAAATGATCTTTGAAGGATTATGTGATACCTAAGTAATGGCTAATGAAAATCTGGCTTTGCCATTACAACAATCACAATATTTACCTTTGATAAGTATTTCTGTCCAATCACATCTCACACACCTTACACAAACTGACATACTCTGCTATACACTGAACTAGTAGTATATAATAAATAAATATACATAATGTCATTTTTTTGTCATTCATCTAAATGCTTAATCAGAATATAAGTTTTTTTGTAACTTTCAAAATAAAAAATAAAGTCACAGCATGCTAATGGGAGGAAAGAAGCAATTGAATTGATTACTCGTTACAAAAAAAAAATCTATTAGTAATAGCATTTAGTTACAATGTCATTATTCCTATCTAAATATCCTAAAAACATCAATAACTCATGCGCAAGCAATCACACTGTGGCAAGATACACTCACCGGTCACTTTATTAGGTACACCATACTAATTCCGTGTTAGACCCCCATTTGCCTTCAGCAAAATTCAACAAGGTACTGGAAATATTCCTCAGAGATTTTGGTCCATATTGACATGACAGTATCATGCAGTTCTCTTGTTCCACCACATCTCAAAGGTGCCTATCGAATTGAGATCTCGTGACTGTGGAGGCCATTTTAGTACAGTGAACTCATTGTAATGTTCAAGAAACCAGTCTGAAATGATTCACGCTTTATGACATGGTACATTATCCTGCTGGAAGTAGCCATCCGAAAATGGGTACACTGGTCATAAAGGGCTGGACATGGTCAGCAACAATACTTCGGTAGACTGTATTGTCAACAATACTCAACTGGTATTAACAGGCTCAAAGTGTGCCAAGAAAATATCCCCCAGACCATAATACCACCACCACCACCAGCCTGAACCGTTGATAGAAGGCAATATGGATCCATGCTTTCATGTTGTTGATGCCAAATTCTGACCCTACCATCCGAATGTCGCAGCAGAAATAGAGACTCATCAGGCCAGGCAACGCTGGTCAAGGTTGGACGTGTTGTGAGTTCAGGGATGCTCTTTTGCATACCTCGGTTGTAACAAGTGGTTAATTAAGTTACTGTTGCCTTTCTATTAGCTCAAACCAGTCTGGCCATTCTCATCTGACCTCTGGCATCAGCAAGGCATTTGCCCCACAGAACTGCTGCTCACTGGATATTTTCTTTTTTTCAGACCATTCTCTGTAAACCCTAGAGATGGTTGTGCGTGAAAATCCCAGTAGATCAGCAGTTTTTGAAATACTCAGACCAGCCTGTCTGGCACCAACAATCATGTCACATTCAAAGTCACTTAAATTACCTTTCTTTCACATTCTGATGCTCTGTTTGAACTGCAGCGGATCGTCTTGATCATGTCTACATAGCTAAATGCATTGAGTTGCTGCCATGTGATTGGCTGATTAGAAATTTGCATTAACGAGCAGTTAGACAGGCGTACCTAATAAAGTGCCTGAGTGAGTTTATATCTGCCACACAAATTAAATCGCAAAAGTTAAATTTAAGTTAGGAAAATTATCTACTTTATATACCAATCATTGTAAAACTACACTGAAGGTGAATATAGACCTACAGTACAGTAACAAAACGGCTTTCTGTGAACCTGTTCTGACATGACGTGCACCGTGAAAGCAATTAAATTTGACTTGGCTCATTCTGTGTCCTCCTACCTCAAGTGCTTCTCCAGAGTGTCCACCTGGTCATGCAAGGCTTTTGTAGTGTCAGTCTCTGGTCTGAGAAAGAGAGAGAAGTAAACAAGATCAAAGATCAGCCGTCTCAACACTTACAGACTGCACTAATCGAAAGTCTCTCTCAAGATTTTGACCTTCCATTATCTGACGGAGTCACCAGGTCAGTGCATCGGTACGATTATAAGCTTTTCCATTTGTTCTTTGTTATAAGCTCATCGGTAATAGATGTTTTGGTGAATACACAATGGCTGCTTTGTATCTGATCTCAAGACAAGGTCAACACACAATAAAATGTCAATAACCATGGTTAGAATTGTTCAGTTAGCAGCTGCTAGTTGATGTTATGCAGTAACACTGCCTTATGGAATGACATTCATTCAAAATAATCAGTATATTCCAGATGTTATGATTAATCATAAAAAGTTCAGTTTATAAACCTTAACAGTAAAAGACACTGGTCTGATTACATCTATAAAACATTCAACATGCATTGTACAAGCACAGAGGAACATTAAAATGTGTGCTCATGTTGCTGCTGTTCCATAAAGCAGCTTTCATTTATGCACTGTAAATGTCAATGATATGACAAAGTCATGACAACAAATGTTTTTATGTAACTGTAACTTATTTCAATAAGTTAATCTGGCTTCAACTAGATTTTTTTATTATACAAAGTTTAGCTTAATATATTATGTCAGTTTAATTATGCAAGTTGAAATGACTAGAAAAGTTCATTTGATTAAACCATTTATGAAGCCATATTTTTTTTTACACCACAGCTTTAGTGTTTTCACTGAGTACGTTTATATCAGGGGTGCCCAAACTCAGTCCTGGAGGGCTGGTGTCCTATATTTTTTAGTTCCAACCCCAATTAAACACAACTGAAGCAGCTAATCAAGCTCTTTCTAGGTATACTAAAACTTCCAGTCAGGTGTGTTGAAGGAAGTTGGAGATAAACTATGCAGGACATCGGCCATTAAGGACCGAGTTTGGACACCCCTAGTTTACATGGACACCAATAATCTGAATTTATGTGATTAAGACAATACACTGAATAAGAGTCTACCATGTAAACAGCGAATTTTGATTAATTTAATCTAAGGTCATAATCGAACTAAAGAGAAATCAAATTAAGACATGTGAAGTATGCCAATTTTAGTCACATTATTGAAGTACAGTACAGACATGTAAACACTGCAATCAAACGATTACTGTTATGTAGAACGTTTCGCCGTGTTTTGCGGAAGGATAGTCCACACACACAGACACACAACCAATATCTCGTTCGTCACGGGGGGCATGCATGATGTTCCCGAATGAAAACGAAAAGTGCCAAACTGCAGTTAAAGTCGACAAATTAGGAATGAAACACCTGGAATGACATGAAACTTGGGAGGAAATGCAGATAGCGCAGTGACGCAACAACGTTAACCGAATTAGGTGCTATAACATGTAAAACAGGATCATGAAAGAAACATTTAAAAAGCAACTCATGTAAACGCCTTTATCTTGTTATTGTCTTAATTAGATTAAGGAAATAATTTGATTACTGATGTCCATGTAAACGTAGTCACTGACATGGCATTCTTATTTCTGTTAAATGGAGCCAAATTATGACACAACTATTAAAGGAATTGATGGAACCTTTCAATAACAATGATTAAATACTATTTTGTTAAGTTTACCTTGGCTTGTTTAGGCATGATATGGATTAATAAATGACACCAACCAATAGTGGATGGCGAGAAGTTGCTGATTTTATGGGTGATTCACTAAATTGTTCCTTTAAATGGTTCATTTAAAACAAAGCAATTCTTTATAAATAAAACACTGAATCATTGGCTTACTCAATTTATCCATTAAGCTATTCATTCAGGAACAAAATGCTTATAAATAAAATACAGAAAAATATAGGACACATTTGCCAATGTATTTACTAACATGAACAAACAATGAATAATGCATTTATTAAAGTATTTATTCATGTTTGTCATCGATTGTTAAAGAAAATATAGTACAGTGTTGTATTTTAATAATGATTTAGTAAATGTTGAACTATGATTAATGCATGCTGTAAAAGCATTGCTCGTTATTAGTTCATGTTAGCAAATACATTACAACACATAGTTAATGTTAGTTAAAGTGTTAACCTTCAGTGTTGAGACACTGAAATATTTAGCATTGGTTTTGTTTAAAACCAATACCATTGGCTAAACAATACTTTGTCTAAATGTTTAGTGGTTTACAATTTTTTATTTTATTTATTTTTTTTTTGTGAGGTGTGTGTAGTCGAACGACCCAATCGGTTAACCAATCTGAAATTAACCAATCAGGATTAAAAAGAGGGAAAGAGAGAGAGTGTGGCTCTGAAAGCAATAACATTCTCTGTCTACACTACCTGACAAAAGTTTATGTTCACAATAATGTTCATGTCTGGTGACTGGGCTGGCCAATCCAGGAGCACCTTGACCTTCTTTGCTTTCAGGAACTTTGATGTGGAGGCTGAAGTATGAGAAGGAGCACTATCCAGCAAAAGAATTTGCCCTCTTCTGTGGTGTGTAATATAACGGGCAGCCAAATATCTTGATACCTCAGGCTGTTGATGTTGCCATCCACTCTGCAGATCTCTCGCACGCCCCTAAACGGAATGCAATCCCAAACCATGACTTTTCCTTCACCAAATCTGACTGATTTGAATCTTTGGTCTATGTGGATTACAATAGGTCTTCTGCAGTATTTGTGATGATTGGGATGCAGTTCAACAGATGATTCATCTGAAAAAAATCTACCTACTGCCACTTTTCCAAATGATCAACTAGAAGTCAAGTTATTATTTGTTGCTCTTACAACTGGAATCGACGATAAGACTTTTGTCAGGTTGTGTATTTTTTTTAGTACAGAATTGTTTTGGCACATAATTGTATGGGATTGCTTCTGAATTCAACAGGTCATTAAAATCACGTCTATATCATTGTATCCGACTGATTTTCACATAAACTCACTTGTGACGTCTACGCGGACATACAATCTATCAACAACCAGAATTCACAACGTATAAGCCCACCTTTAGTCTTGATGGCACTCATGCTGACACATATCCTTAAAATATATAAAAAACCAAAACCAGAAAAGCAGGATAACCCATATTTAAGTTGCGATTACTTAGTAAAATCATTGCAGACCTTTAAACAGCCAGCGAACTGCCAATGAAATGAAACAAATGCTGTCAGTTTGTAGGTTTGTGTTTTTCAGCTGTGCCCTTTATCTGAACTTGAGCTGAAATCATGTGCAATTCTGTTTGAGAGTCCGGTTGCCATGGAGATGATGTCTGAATCTCAAAAAAAGAAAAAAAAGAAAAAAAAAAAAAGCACAACTTCTTGCTGACTTATTAGGTCTAAACCAAACCTGATATGATTGCATGATTCCTATATTTCCCGAGAAAATCAGATATCATGCTAAAAAGATTTTTGTATTTTTGCTTCATTCTCAATAATCCACTTCATCTTTCAATCCCATATCTGAAGACTCTTCACAAACGCACTCTCTCTTCTCTCAAGTTGCAGCAAGCGGTAACAGTAAGAGCTCTGGAAAAGCCCTAAAGCACTGATCCCTGGATTACAATGGGGGTGTAAAAAACACATTTGGGTCTTGCAAAGGTGCAGCGAGATTTTCCAACAACAGATCAGGGGAAAGTGAAAATGAGAAATGTATCTAAATTATTTCAGCAAAACAATGTCAAACCCTCAGGATATATCTGACGCCAAACTTTGCGTATCACATTATGTTCAGCGGAAATGTGTTATTTTGTTGCCCCGTGAGGGAATTAAGTGCTAGATGGTGCACATGGGCTAGCGCTTCATCTGCATTCCGAAGAGTGCTGAAATTTATATTTAATATCAAACCGTGTGGCCGAGCGACAGGCCTCTCGGTCTCCAGGATGTCTGAGGAGAGCAGAAATATAATAAGGAACGCTGAGAGGTTCTGAGGGTTCACACTTTGAAGGCAGAAAGACACACGCTGTGCTAATAATGAGCTAATCAGGGGCTTACTGACAACTGTGCATACATGTGCTAATTGTGTGTGTGCGCTTGACAGGGGTTTGTGTGACAGCAGTGCCAGAGCAAGTGTTGAAGCTGTGAGTTGGTTTTGAAGGCCTGCCTTGGAACCGCTATATGAAGTCTTTAAATACAGCATAATAACATTCAAACTAATCAATTAGCACAAGGAACTTGGGATGTACACAAGTTCTGTTTTTGAGTTTTAGGTTTACAAAATATCTGAATGCAATTAGATGTTGAATCTTAAAAAAATGATAATGTACAAAATAGCATTTTATTTAAAAAATAAATATAATAAACTGTTATTAAAATGATACTGCATTCAAAACAAAGGTTTGTGGACACTAATATTGTTTCTATGCTTTAAAAAATATTTTGAAATTGTTACAAATTATTTATTTTTAAGTAACATTGCAATAGATGGGTCCCAAATCGCATACTTGTGCACTATTCTTAGCCATTTTGTAGTATAAATAGTGTAAGTAGTGCGTTCTCACCGAATACCCGGATAATGCACGTATTCAACCGGTAAAATAAAGTGTGGAATGTTAGACACTTCACACCGCTTCACACACTCAACCAAAGTCCCTTTAAGGCAAGTCATTTCACTCGGCGGCCAACATTGATTGCTCTCGGGCAGTACTGCATGCTCGGGCATTCTGTCTGAATGGGGAAACATTAAATTCTCCAAAACTGTTTGCCATGTTTACATTTATGATACAGATTTAGAATCACCAATAAACTTAAACAACAACGGTCTCATAAGTTTAGTTTCTAAACGACTGAATTGAACAAAATCGGCATATTTTCAAGTGTTACACATTATCATCCTCTGAATAATGCTTCATCAGATCACGCTGGTTTTTTGAAGTAATTCACAACTTGGTCCTGATGGTGAATCTCCTTTAGAAATGAAAGCGAATTTTTGTTTACATGTTTTTGGCTGTTTGAGTAATTGCTATCATGTGATGTGCGTTTGACAGGATGGACTGTACCTTGCATTCGTTTCATACAGATTTCAAAACCAAGTGCACTTGGTTATTTAAAAGTACAGATTTCAAGCTTTATGTGGATATACGTCTTATGTTTGTGAAGCAAGTATTCGCTGAGATTCCAGTGTGTTTGTTGACTCCCAAACTGTCGTAAAAGCACACGTCTGGTCTGAGTTTTTCTCCCGGAGAATCAGTCTATAGCAATCGATGATTGGCTCCTGTACTAGTAGGCGAGACTTCATTCGCCATATTGATAGTTAGACTTTTTCTCATTCAAAACTATATGAGTGACACGTCTTGTGTGTTCTATAGTCTTTAGCTGTGTCTGAAACCACATACATTCTATACTATATAGTATGTGAGCCTAGTATGTCCGAATTCATAGAAGTACCTACTACTTCCGGGGAGATTCTGAAGTGCGCATACCATGCACGCTGCGCTATCCCATGATTCCCCGCGAGAATTCATCAATGGGAGAAGCGACGTAACTCACAAGGGTAGGTCACGTGATCATGACAAAATGGCAGATGTAGTACTTCTGAATTCCATTCATACTGCTCACATTCATACTGTATAGAACGTACTTTTCTAACAGGCGAGTAGTACATTTAAATTCAAATGCAGTACCTACTGAGTAGTAGGCAATTTTGGAGGCAGCCTTCGACTCAACGGCCACTGCTTCGCTCACATAGTGGAAGGGGCAAAGATATCCGGCACTCATGTTTGATTACTTTATTTATTTTGGATTGTGAAAGTAAAATTCTCCTACGAGAGCATTTATACCACCTCCCGATGGTGAATGCAGTTATACTCATGGCAGGTTTTATTTAGTAGTTTACTCATTTATTTCACTAATTTGGCAACCGTCAAACGTCATCTGGGAAACGGTTTGAATTTCTGCTTAGTGCAAAACCCATTAGTGTTCCATTCGGGATGACACTACATACATATACTATGCTGTTGAGTGTTTAAGGGCATAAGAACATAGTGCATAGTGTGCCATTTAAGACAGAGTAGAATATTATTAAAACAGATACACTGATATTTTTAAATGTTTAAAAAATACAATTTATTTCTGCAGTGGCAAAGATTACTTTTTTGTTTCATCATATTTATTTATTCATTGGTTAAAAAAAAGAAACAGATTTTAGGATTATATCCAGAAAATTAAGTAAATAATGTATATATTTCTTGATTTATTCAATGCATCATTACAGAATAAAACTATACTTTCTGTATAGCTAAAAAAATATTATATTTAGTATTTTAAAGTAGCTGCTATGTTTCCCAATAGTTCAAATTAGCTTTAATTTCTTTATTTTCAATTGAAAAAAAAGTTTTAGTTTTTGTGCTTTGTCATTTTTATTATTGGTATCTATTGACATATGGGAGATCTAACATATGGGTTAGGGCTGCACAATATTGGAAAAAGCTGACATTGCAATATTTTGCTTTGCTGCAATAAATATTGCGTTATGAATATAATTTCACCAGATGATTTGAATAGCTCTATTAGAAAAGATTTCATTAATTAGATCGACTGAAGTGATCAAGGCTTTTTCTATACAGTCCATGTGGTTAAAATATATATTACAAGCATATATAAAAACTACAAAGCAAAAATAAATGTTAAACAAATAGTGCTTTATGGTTTTCTGGGGAGTCTAACAGTATTGAAAATACTTAAATTGAACAATCAAAAGAAAAAATAACATTGTTATTATTGTATAAATAATTTTATACAAAATGTAATAATATGTTTACCCTTTATTCTTTAATAAAAAAACCAAAAAACTGATGTGACTATTGCGGATACACACATTGCAATATCAATGCTCAAACGATGTATTGTTCAGCCCTAATATGGGCATTGATATATGGGTGACAAGTTCCTTGAAAGTATCTTATCCTATAAAACATCCCAACTGTTTGCATCAGGTTAGGTGTTCTCAAAAAAGTATTTAAGTCCCAATGCCTAAACAATAACAGGTGACTCAATGTATAATATTGTTTACATAAAACCCCATCAATCTTACTGATGCCAGACTTTTGAATTAGAGTGTATACTGTCACCACAAGAATTCTGAGTGAAAGTTGAATCAATAAAAGTTGTTTCCAGTAGTGTGATGGTTGTTTGCTCACCCGTATCCTCTCTGTGGCAGACATTCGAGTACATCATAGCATAGAGCGAGCTGGTCATCTCTCTCACAGCTGTAGATACACTCCAAAGCCACAGTCATAAGCTGATCCGAGTCACCAATGATTTTTGGATGACACTGCAGGTACAACAAACACAATGTCATCAGAATTACTGGTAAAACTCTACTAAAGTGTAACTTAATTTTAAATTTAACAAACAAAGGGTGTGAAATATTGAGTAGCTCCTCCCCCTTTTAAAATTAGCTAATAGGGTTTGTTTACATTACAGCTCTGAAAGTCTAAAGCACATCTGACTCATGGCAGACAGTCTATAATAGCAATTATTAATCTGTCAAACCACTTTTCCACTTTAAAATTAAAGCACCAAGTGTAAAATTCAAATAAGTGCAATATGTTTTGAGGTCTGTGCTGACTTGCACATATGACTTAGACATCTGTATTAACATTCGTATATAACAGATTGTGTGTGTTCACACTGTGGCAGTTCATGTGTCAAACGCAAAACCAGACTTTCTTCAACCCAATGCAATGGTGATTCACCCAATAAATGCTCAGTATCATATAAATAAGTAACCAATTTATTGTAAGGCAGTGGTTCCCAAAGTGGGAGTCGGGACCCCCTGGAGGTTGCGGGACAATGACAGGGGGTCGCTTGGTGATTTCCAAAAGTCAAATGAATTTTATTAAACTATAAGAATTACCATATTTTAACCATTACCCACAGAAGATAAAAATAGCTTTTTTGCAGCAGATTGATTTTATAGCACCACGTTAAACTTTCTACCACCTTTATGGCAATAAAGTACATAAAAAATAAATACAGGCCACAATTGAACATTAAGGATGATCTCTGCGTGGCGGTCTCCAAAATTAAACCAAGAATAGACTTGTGCTGAAAACATTGTAATGAACAATCTCATTAGGTGAGGTTAATATTAAATTAAACAAATTAATAACTGACTATAAAATGATATGGTTAAGTCAATATGCTTTTGTTTAAATGGGCCTGTTGTTGTGTGCGCAACGTTTGTATATTTAGAACCACCTCTGAGGAAATTGTGGCCCGCGAGTCACTGGCATTGTTATTTTAGAGGTTGTGGGCTGAAAAGTTTGGAAACCCCCGCTGTAGGGGGCCAGACTTTTAGATAGTACAGAGCATTGATTGGTCAGATGACCTGACAAGAAGCTTAACTGCATTGGTGATCTAATAACAAATTATTGATTCAGATTGGAATCTTATATATTAGAAATCTGAGTTTTGGATTGCACTACTTTATATTGTCAAGCAAAGGCAAAAGACAGTAACTGTTTCTTTCTTAAAATCATCTATTGATATGTTTGGGATATTCAGGACCTACTTTTTGATATGAATGAGCAACCTGGGCAAGTAACGGAAATAGTGTCATTATAAATAAAGCTGTTACTTACAGAGTTTTTTTTTTTTTTTCCGGAAATGAGTAATCAAAATTTTTTTCCACTGTTATAATGCTGTTACTGCTGCTATCAATTGAAATGTAGCGTTATAATATATAATATATAATATGCTGTAACTGGGCTTACTGAAGAGTGGTTTAAAAGTTATTCTAAACCACATGTGTCAAACTCAATTCCTGGAGAGCCACAGCCCAGAACAGTTTAGTTCCAACCCTAATTAAGCACACCTGATCAAACTAATTGAGTGCTTTAGGCTTGTTTGATATCTGGAGATAGGTGTGTTGAAGCAGGGCTGAAACTAAACTCTGCAGAGCTGCAGCCCTCCAGGAATTGAGTTTGAAACCCCTGTTCTAAACCATCTATTTATTTTATTATTCCACAATAGTAATGATATTTAGTATCAATAGCATATACAGTAGTGTATTATCTATATTAAAGATGCATTTACAACAATATATTACATTTAATAGATGTCTGTTTCATAAAAACACCACAGTAGCATTAAAATTCTATTTAGTGTCCATTTTCATTCATTTACAATATTTATTATATAGAATTGTATTTATTTATACGTTTACATTTGCTTTAAGAAATAACAAAATGCTTTATTTCCCTGGTAATTAGTTACTTTCATAACGATAAAGTCAGTCAATAATTGTGAGAAGTAACTACAGAATATAACAGTTTTTTTTTTTTGTAATGTGCCGTATTTTTTCCGTATTTGTCAGATTTTCAGTATCCTATACTGTAACTAAAATTAATTTGGTAGGAGAACAAAATTTTTAAAGTATTTTTTTCTCATTTCCAAACAGCATGTGCCCGATTTAAAATAAATTAAAATTTAAATAGGTGGTCCACTACGATATCGTATTGTAAACTTTAGTTGACAATGTAGCTGTGTGAACATAAACAACATCTCTAAATGTAATACGGTCAAAGTTCAATGCAAAGTGAGACATTGTTTTTTTACAGGGTTAGCTTAGAAAAGCCTACAGCGAACGAAGTTTGCAGACAACAAAAAATACATCCGGGCTAGTGAGATCACAAACGCTTCAGGACACGCGCATACTGTACACATACTGTACACCCCGCACAGCAAAGGGGCGTGGCCAGAGGCGCTGTAATGTCATAGCAGAAAAGGCTAAAATGACTTCCAAACACTGCAATTTCCACAGAGCTTGTTCTGTTTCTGTACTTGGGCTTCTCAGGGAAATCACACAAAGAGAGAAGTGCTTACAATTTAATTTTAATTACATTCGAGAAAATTATAAAAAAAAATGTATAGATGGCATTTGACAAAGGAGAGCTTTCAGAATCTCTCCCAGTTTAGTGCTGGATTGGGCTAAAAACTCCTCAAAGGAGGAGCAAATTCAACCATAATAGAAGCAGCTGTAGATTGCAATATATAAAATTTTTTGGTAAAATTGATCAGTTACACGCACAGTTTCTAGCATTAATGGCATATTGTAGCAAGGACATAAACAAGTCTCTATGCAGCCGCTTTCCATTCATTCTACATCTTAAATAACAAACTCATGAATTGTCTATTACTTACACATGCTTATAACCTGAATATATGTGAAAGACACTTGATAGATTGTTTTTTAGAGAGCAGGAGCAAGCTTCAGCTGTGTCCTCCATGTCATTTTCTGTCTGATTAAAGCTCAAACTGATAGGGCTAACAGCTACTCTGACTGACAGTATTTAGACAGCGCAAAAGTGCATGCTTGTAGTTGCGTTACGCTTTTCCTGGTCCGCGATCAGCGAATCACAGTACATTATGCTAGCTGACCAATCAGAGCCTCTTGAGGGCGGGCCTTTTAAAGGAACTAGGAAATAAGACAGTCATTTTAATGTAAGCTGAGTAGCAATACATAATCAAAGTAGGATATATGAAAATATAACAAGATTTTCTACATATGAAGCATGAGGCACATTGCTTTGTATCTTATAAACACAACCAAGCCTTAAAATTACATTCTGAACCACCCCTTTAAGGTCTTCTGTCTTGGTTAACAAACTGATACTGAAAGATGAATAAATACATTTGAGCGGATCTTTAAATAAAAAATATTGTCTAAACCTAATATTTGACGCAATTTAATGTTGTTGAGATTCTCAAAATGCTATATGGAGCGATTCTGATGCTACTAGCAACGTGTAAGCCTATATACCAGAACATTCTTTTATAGAAATGACCTTCATATGGTGTTAACACAAAACAATTTCATCCAGTCTCCGCTCAGACAACAGTAACACACCCACTAGCACACTAAAAATCATCTTAGTGTCCATTGGATTGGATTTCATTTCACACAACATTGAATGTGCAAGGCTGATTCATGGACGCACACAAACACAAGACGAAACATAAACACACATGTACAATTCTCATACGCCTGATTTCTCTCCAACCACTTTTATTAATTTCCTGTGAGGGAAACTGATGCCTCAGATGTGTAAGCTGGCCATAAATTTTTATCATGGCGGTGTGAGACAGCGTGTACGTGTGTGTCTGAAGGTCTTTTGTGGCTTTGGACTCAGAATTGAAATGGCTCTTCCTACAAGCCATTTCCCAATATCCCTCTTATATGAGTGCATCTCTGCTGTTAAATTACTAGCGTTTATTCATTCAGCGGCCACTTTCATCCAAAGCGACTTATAAATGAGGTAAAGCACAAACAATTTATCATGAAGAAGCAACTATATTAGCAGTGACACGCTACTGAATTTCAATAGTAAATCATATCATTGCTGTGCGTGCACTTGTATGATAAGTTTTTTCGGCAGGGTAATATTGATTGGATTCAAATTTCCGAAAGCTTTTTTTGAGCTCATCAATCTATCACTAATTAAATAAAAGTGTCAAATGTCTTCTAAGGACAGAGAGTTTATTCTAAGGACAGAAATGTATTTATACAGGGCATATACAGGAATCAGAAGTAAAAATGGAAAACATTTACATTCAGTCGTTTAGCAGAAGCTTTTGTCTAAAGCAACTTTTCTTTTAAGACCTTTTTTAAGACTCTTTTCAAACATTAAGGCCTCATCGCCACTTTAGGTTTCAACTGGAAACACTGGCAACATTTTAACTTGCAGTATATTTACTAAATATTGATTTTAAGAAAGCACAACTAAAGCTTGTGATAACTCCTTATTATTGCAATATAAATCAGGAGGATGGGAATAAAAAACTGGAATAATTTACCCCAATGGAGGGTTCATAAGAGTTCAATAAATAAATCTGTAAAAAAATAAAATAAAATAACTTGTGGAAAGGTGGAAAGTGGAGCTTTGGCAAACACTCTGCAGCTAGAAATGAGCAATATCACACGAGTAGCACCAGTGACACTACCAGTGACACTAAGGTACTCGGCCTGCAGCACACATCAGTGCCGATATACAGCCATATCGCACTGCTACTCCTGTGATGTTGCATTTAAACAACAGTTCAACAGCATTATAGTGTATATAAAAAAGAAAATCAAACATTGAGAGGAACTACTTTCTTCTGCCATTCATTCACATCTGAAGCTGACGTCAGAACAGCAGAAACCGTTGCTAATTCAAGACGTTTCCCAGTATTTCTCTGTTGCAATCTAGATATCAGATTAATTAACCCCGAAAAAGCCAAAGCAAAGCAAACACTACCAGAAACACTACCAGATTACTATAGAATAAATAAAGCACTAGAACATACAAAAGAAAGAGATCAACTTAGACAGTCTGTTTTATAATGATTTGATCAACTGTAGTTTAAAATTACACTGAAAAATTACTGTAGTTTAAAATTACACTGAGTTTTTCTACCCTAAGGGCTTATTATGAGGTCTCTGTTGCCATCTTGTGGCGGGACATCAACCGTCTTTGCTCTGCTTAGTATGACAGGCTGATGGATGCTGACGCACTGTCTCTCAGAAATTATAAATATTTAAAATAGGCACTATCCTTATAAATAAACTGCATAGTTGCAATCTAAACCACTACATTCTCACCTAAAAAAGCCTCAAAAGTACATTATGTTGTTCAACAGCAGCAATATGTCAAACTGTAGTGAGTTTATTGATCTGCTGTCACTCTATGTGGGCGGAGTAACACACAAGGGTTGCACAAGTGCTGTTATTGCAGTGCTGGCTATCAGCAAATCAGATTCTAGAACCAGACAGAACTGTTGTATAAACGTGGAATGTGTCAACATCAAGCAGGAGCAGAGAGGGAGGTGCGCGGTATGTTTTCTCTGCGCATGCTTCAGATTGTTTTTGATTAAACTACATCGATTTCATCTGCGTTTGTTTAGCTGCACATTGTTATGTATTTGTGTTGTTTGTGCTCTGTTTGTGTTTTTCTTTTCTTTTTCTCTCGCTCTGTTCTCCCGTATCTGCTTTCATTATTGCCAGGTTCCGTCACTCTTACGTCACATCCAATAAGCAAAGACCACCCATCATAAAAGTGTGCGCCAGAACCCTCACCAGCCCTTTTTCCTTCCCTTCTTTCTCCGTTTTTTTCTGTGTTTGTTTGATGCATTGCATTTAGAAAGAAAAACCCTGTCTGACTGTGTATTTTTGTTGTTGCCCGTTTCTGTGTGCATGTTATCCGTCCGTTATTCATATCATTCCATTTCTCATTCACGTTGTTAAGGAAGCTTGGACGAAGAGGACAGGTAAGAACGTCACGTGACATACATCTTGCAACACGTAGAACTCTTGTGTTTAGTACATTAGGTTAGAGGAGAGTGCCACCCCTTGTACTTTTTGGATAGATAGAGTTTATAGTTAGGACTCGGAAGACTCTTAGCATGTTTATTATTTAGTTTTCACATATTTAGTTAGATGCTTCAGGGGAGTTAGATATTGTTTGGGTTTTGTTCTTTTTATTTCTTTAGCACCGCCCACGTCCCTTCTGCCAGCTCTCTTGTTTTTCCCCGTCTTTGTATTTGTCTCAGTGTTATATATATTGTAAATACATATTTTTGCCTTAAATTTTCTTTATTTTTGATTAATTTGTTGTTTTGTTCACTTTCGGGTATTGTAAATAAAGTCACAGTTATTGGTATCTACTTTGGTTGTCTTTTGCACTGCTTTCACTGTTTGTATAAATTTATTTAAATTGTCACAAAATGTCAAACCCCATTTCAAACATCTGGGGTTTGTAACACACATATAGAATAATGTCTTTAAATAATGAAAAAAAGTCTTTAAAACTGTCTTTATTAAAATGAAAAATATATATTTTCTGCATGAGAAAACAGATGTGTGGTGTGAAAGAATAAAAATACGGTCAATTGTGTGACCCCCACGCCGAATGCGTGAAAGTTGGCAGTCCTGGACTAATATGAGGCAACAACTGCACTTTCGTCATGATTCACACCAAGATTCAACATAGGTCAACATTAGTTTGGGCAAATAGTGATTAAAATAAGTTAAATATTTTTTTATTATAAATGTAAATCTGTATAAAAATAAATGTATCTGTTTTGTGAAATTAACCTACATAAAACATACCTGCTGCAAACAAAATACTTATTCATATAATAGCTAAAACATTATTCATGTACAGAATAAATGCTAATTCGCTCTCTTCCAACAGGTGGAGCCTATAGAACAGCAGGAATAACGGTGTTGCCTTGGTTACTGCAGTAAACAAAGCAGCGTGATGTCAAATCTAGTAGGACTTATCGATATAAAAACTACAAAACTCAATATTCGCAAATTAAATTAAGGCATCAACTTTAACATGCAACTATACATTGCAAAATCAAAAATGAAACAAAATGTCATAATTTTTATACTAATTAATGGCCTTAAATTTCTCTAAATTGCTTTATCAACAATGTTTTTTAGGACCCAGCGGATACCCTGTTATAATTACATTTAAGATTGGATACTGCTGTGTACAACCATAGCATGTTCTCTCTGTCTACACTTACTGGCAAGTTGCAATGCAGATTTTACTCTGGCACTTTTGCAAGAGTATGTTTTTTATCCCCCACAATTCAAGTTATCATTAATTAATATAATACATTTACCATAATAATTATAAACCACAACAACAGTCATGTAGAGTAAATATGTGTGTACTTTGGCTTACATCTGGCTTTGAGTGCTGGAAGAGTTTAAGAGGGAGTGTGAGATCGTCTTTGGCGAGGGTCACCAGGTATTCTCTGAGCAGACTGGAAGCAGAGCCCACCCGCTGCCCCTCACAGCGGTGCAGAAACGGCACCATCCACTGGAAGCAGTTCCTCACATATCGATCCTCGCTGGACTAAAACACAAGATCAAATCATGATGCACAACAACAGCAAAGGACAGCATCTTCTGTTCACTCACAACACATTACAGCAGGTGGAAAGAAACAGTTCATGTAGTTCAAAACACAACAGGCTTTTAAAGAATGGAGTACAACCTGACACATTCTGACTCTGTCGGTTTGATTAAATCTGCATGGGCTTCAGAGTATTATATTGTGTTTAAATGAATGTAGTAGTTTTCTGAAACAAATATGGGGACTGTTTCATAATTGCAGGGTCTATTTATTATTATTTAACAAAAGAATGGAAATGAAATATGACGATTTGCCCTGTAAATAGAACAGAGTATCTTAACACCTAGGGGACACATTGCAACATGGCTAATGTTTATGACAGTTTAACATGTTATACTATCTAATGTAAAACCGAGAAAGACTAAAATACTTGGTAACACTTGATTTTAATGTATAATGAATGCTCACTATTAACAAACCATTTGAAGGGTTTTTTTAATAATTATTTATTTATTATTATTATTATTATTATTATTATTATTATTATTATTATTATTATTATTATTATTATTATTATTATT
>CAIGQZ010035027.1:15562091-15591253 GCA_903798205.1 Danio tinwini
AGAGAGAGAAAGAGAGAGAGAGAGAGAGAAAGAAAGAGAGAGAGAGAGAGAGAGAAAGAAAGAGAGAGAAAGAAAGAGAGAGAGAAAAAAAGAAAGAGAGAGAGAAAGAGAGAGAGAAAGAAAGAGAGAGAGAGAGAAAGAAAGAAAGAGAGAGAGAGAGAGAGAGAGAGAGAGAAAGAAAGAAAGAAAGAGAGAAAAAGAGAGAGAAAGAAAGAAAGAGAGAAAGAAAGAAAGAGAGAAAGAAAGAGACAGTGTGGTGTGGTGTTTGAGAAGCTGTGATTGGTCTTCTAATGGTTCAGATGTCTCCATTAGTATGGTTCAGAATAGACAGATACAGCTGATCTCAGAACACTAACAGCCCTCTGGGACAGCAGTAACTGTCACTCACGTAGGAAGCAAATCTTCTGTGAGTCAGATGTGCATCAGTATGTGTATCTGTTTGTTTTTGCAGGCCGGTGAAGTGTCAGTCAAGCAAAAGAGCAAAAGAAAACGCTGGGCTTTGATACGTGTTTGAGTGTCAGCT
Source organism: Danio tinwini (assembly GCA_903798205.1). Taxonomy (NCBI): domain Eukaryota; kingdom Metazoa; phylum Chordata; class Actinopteri; order Cypriniformes; family Danionidae; genus Danio; species Danio tinwini. The sequence goes on from CAIGQZ010035027.1 coordinate 15,562,615, forward strand.
CTTGTACCTGCCGGGAATGGCTCTCTATGTCCTGTGCCCTGGTCAGGTACCACTCAGTCAGCACTGTGATGAAGGGGTCGGCGCTTCGAAATCTTTCCAGCTCTGGCTGCTCTTCATATAAAAATTGACAGTCGTCTATTGGGTTGGGCTCCACCACTTCTCTAAAAAACACACACAAGCAGAGGCGGCGGGGGGGTGGGGGGGGCAGGGGGGTTTGGGATAGAGATAGAGAGAGAGAGAGAGAGAGAGAGAGAGTCATTGTGATAAACAGAGATTTCAACCACTTTAAGCACCAGTGTGATCTCACCTGCACTCAAGAACTTCACACCAGTCCAGATCTCGGTGTCGACTCTCCTCCCAAGGAATCAAAACCAAATTACCCTTCTTATCCACACTAGGAAGAAAAACGACACACAAAAAGCAACAAAACATTATATCGGTCAATTATATGTAAGATTAAAGTGATTAGAAGGGAAGCACTGACCATTTTGATTGAAATAAGACAATAGAGTATATGCACAGCTAGTGTTTTTCCCCTACCAATAAACTTCTAGTAAACGGTTAATGTGACTTTTAAACATTTTTCAGGGTTCCTTTTACAGCATCAATGTTGTAATGTAAATAAAATATAATCTGTTAAATAGTCTTCAGCATTCATTTAGTTCATGTGATGAAAAGCCGTTTACACGTACCAGCCATCAGAATCAGCAGGATAGCGCAGAAACATTGGACATTGGAGTAAATACATTTTCATATTTTAAAGACACGGTGCAGAAAATGCAATTTGATACAGTGCTTCTTGCATATTCTGAGACCCACATAGCAATTTAAACAAGGCGGTTTACTGCATACAGTTCACAGGAACTGCTTTAGCTGGGTTACTGAAAATTAAAAGCCCTTCTGCATATACCCTATTATGAACACCAACTACTGTATAATTATTGGTGGCCATAAAGGGATGGTTCATCCAAAATGAAGTGTGCCTCACACAGATGAGTGGGCTTGACAAACCACCTATAGAAAATACACTCTTTCATCTCTCTGACACTTTAAAGGGCACACATGGTGAAAAATCTACTTTTCAAGCTGTTTGGACAGACATATGTGTAGGTATAGTGTATAGACCGTCATATTGGGGTGATATAAACACACCCCGTCCTTTTTTTTTAATTTAACAACATAAAAACAGTGGACCAATTGGAGCGGTTTTGAGACCGACCGCAACTTGACGTAGGAGTGCGGTCCCCCCGGCCCACCGAATTGATTGTCAGCTGCGTATTAACATGTCTCCGTAGTAATGTGTATAATCATATCCACAAGACAGGACGTGCGCAAAGCAAACGGGGAACAAAATGTCTGTTCAGTTTGCTAGGATCATCAATCATCATCAAATGTGATCAAGAGTGAGTTTTACAAGTTTAAAATGTTTTAAAACAGGGCATGTGTGTAATGAATTACAGCGATTTACTTCAGATTTACTTCATCACCACAGCTGCGTGTCAGGACAATAAAAAACTCTTCAATTCCGGTTTGTGGACATTAAATCAGGTTTATTTTGTACATTAACATAACAGATATCCATACAGCAGTGGATATTAACCTGTATCCTGTCACATTTGCATGCAAAAAGAATGCAAAGCTAAATGCGCGCGCTGTCTGTGTGTGTGTGTGTGTGTGTGTGTGTGTGTGTGAGAACTTCGTAACGACATTGTGTGTGACTCATCGCTGCAATTTCACAACACATGCATCAAATACTCATTGGTAAAGCTCTTACTGTAGTATTTCCCACAAACGTTACGTGAGATCTGCTTCCTTCTTGCCTGTGTGTTGTCTGACGCAGCCGAGGGTGAAAATTAGGGCACGCTGACAGGCACGTTGGAACAGTGGGCAGGGAGGACTAGCCTTAAAGGCACAGTTCACAAAAAACGCTACCTGCTGCTCAGAGCTATAAAATAGAAACTTATGAAAGATATAATTAAAAGTCTGATGGGTGTTTTAAGTTGAAACTTAACAGACACATTCTGGAGACACAAAAGACTTATATTAAATCTGAAAAAAGGGGTAACCTAGGTGCCCTTTAAACAACACTTGCACTACTGTTGCATTAGACACTTTCTTACACTCCCTATCTCTTTAAAAAAAAAAAAAAACACTGTTCATTTATGCGTTTCACACAGGTAAGTGGGCTTAAACCACCTGTTGAAACACTCTTCCCCATTCCTTTCATTCTCTGAGCATTAACAGTTCATTTGTATAATTAGCACTTACTAATTACATACTAATTGCATGTACTGTCTTTTGTTGTTGAATTACTGAATGCCTTCGCAATTCACAACCAGCAAGTCACTTTGGACAAAAATGTATGCTAAATTACTAAATGTAAATTTAAGGTCCCAGTATACTTATATTAAGTTCTTTTTCGTTTAAAGGCAAAAGGAAGTCTGAAAAGGCTAAGTGACTGTATATTGTTTTTGAACACTCCCAACACCCCAGTTATATACAGTAGTACGCGTGATTTAACTGTGTGTTCACACCGAAAGCAGCAAGAGCGTCAAAGTAGCCAAAACTTAGTTATTTTAAATGGGAGCTGGCTGCAATAAGTGGCGCAGCTTCACTGGTGTGGGCATCGAGGAGAGTTGAAATCAACTCAACTTCATGGTAATGAGCTATGACGTGGTTTGGCAGCAACCAATCGGAATATTAAAGTCCACCGCTTAAGAAGAGTCCAGAGAACACAGTCACTGTGAACTTTAATTCCGACCACAGTTGTTCTCAAGGGTTTGATTATTACAAACGCAGGATCTGGGCAGGATTATATATATATATATAACATTAGAGCAAAAAACAGCATATATAACATTGGAGCAAAGCCACACCACACGCAACAACAACAAAGCACACGTTTTTAATGGGAAAATGTAAATGATTGGCTGATCTGCCCTTTAAATACAAGATCAATGTAGCGAATTTTGACGCTTTTGCTGGCGGAGCAGTAAAAGCAGACAGCGTTGTTGCCAGGGCGGCCAGAGCAAACTTTGTGTTCGTACCGAAGGTGGCGAGAGCGTCACAGCAAATGACCCAACAATAAACCCAACACAGACAAACAAAAGCAGAACAAAACAAATGCAAACGGAAAAACAATGTTCAATAAACAAAAATTGAAAGAAAAATAAGGGGCAGCACGGTGGCGCAGTGGGTAGCACAATTGCCTCACAGCAAAAAGGTTGCTTGGTCGAGCCTCGGCTGGGTCAGTTGGCATTTCTGTGTGGAGTTTACATCAATAAATTCTATAAGCAGAAATCTCCAAGCCTAGAATAATAAATTTATAAATATCTAACTAAAAATATCTATTATCAATCAGATCAATATGCTTAAACAATACATACACATACATAACTCGCAAGTTTCTTCAACAGTGTCAGGTTTATATATATATATATATATATATAAAAGAAAACTTAATTTGGCTGTTTCTCTTTCCAGCAGAGACGGCAGATGGCGAGAGACCACTGGTACAGTGCGAGTCCTGCAGCAGTGCTGTTAGCACTCGCAGGCCGGGGAGAGCAGAAAAGCGGTCTCCAGCTGCTGAGCCGTGATGGATGTTCACTGCAGAGGCGACTGACCTCCATAAGAGAGAATGGGCGGAAGGAGGGCGACCGAATCCAATACACTAAATCTATTCTGTCACCCCCATTACTGGAACATTAGGGGGGAAGTTGCAAATGCCCTTCCTCTGTGTCTCTCTCTCCCTTAACACACACACACAAACACATCTACTAAATCAGTATAGTATCTCTCTCTCACACACACACACACACACACACACACACACACACACACACACACACACACACACCATAATAAGCATAAACCACGTACCTAACTAATTCATTTCTATATTAGATTGCCCAAATTATTGGCATTCTTGATTAGTATGAGCTAAGGCTGTAAAAATTAACTTAAATAGTTTATTCTTTTTATCATTTGTTAAAAAAATTGGTCCTGCTTTATACTAAGTGGCCTTAACATATATGCATTTACATTAAAATACAAATAAAATGTACATAATGTATTCATAATATATTGAACAACATATCTGGTGCTATTGAGGTGGGATTCGGGTGATTACAGATGTAATTATATGCATGCATTATATCATGCATGTGTGTATTTAATCACACAATTACATGCATGTATTGTAGATGTAATTGCATGATTAAATACATACATGCATGAGGCCATTTAATATAAAGTGGAATTTGTAATTGTAAAGTGGGAAATGTAATTAATCATACTTTTTTTTTTTTTTTTACTTTCATTCAAATAAAGCAGCTGAAATGTGTGGGAAAGGGGTCTCATTATGAAGTAAAGGCTTTTTCTCCAATACATGCGAGTCGAAACGATTAGCACATTTTTATTCAATCATTTTTGCAACCTCCATTTGCCCAGACACCAGGTCTGAGTGTCTCCTGTAATGCCCGATAAGGTTGAAGGAAACATAGAAAGGGGTTAGAAAGCCCTTCTTTACAGAATCTCCCCAGATCCTTCATGTTCTCTGTTCCATGGTGATGCTCTTTAGGTCCAGCCATGGCCTATTATAAAACTTCTAATATAGGTTGTCAGGTTTTTCCATTTCTTTTATCTGTTGGTATTTGACAGAATCTGAGATGTTGTGTCCAACGACATGTCTAGGGCATTTGGCAGAAAAACTTTATTGATCCTGTGATATTTAATTCTAGATTTGGGGTGTACAACAGTATCCCTGTGTACAACAAACCCACCTTGTGCGTTTGTTGCTAAAAGCTCTTTTTTTGTATGTTTTGTTTTGTCGCAGAGAGATGTTTTTGTGATATAGTGACTAAGATAATCTTATTTTTCAATACCATTTACAGTGCTCAGCATAATTGAGTACACCCCATTTTGAAAATGACTATTTTTCTCAATTTCTCAGTAAACATGGCTAATATATATTGGTGCATTTGTTAAAGACAGATTTCTTAAAGAGATATATTTATTAAAATAATATTTTAGTCACAGAACATCTTTAGAAATAGAAAGATAATGCATTTAAATACAAATTTTGGGAAATAAATATTGGGAAAAAAATTACAAAATTGTAGTTATTTTTTGTTTCTCTTGATTTTTGCCATTTTTGAAAATTGTATTTAATATTTTTCCCTAACATATACATTTGGGCTACTAATTTGAACCATTATTGTAAGTTATTTTGTTAGATTAGCTCCAGATTTGGCTTCAGTACGGACTAAACTAATGTATATGCACAAATATAATATTGTAAAGCATCCTTTAGAAAATGTTTATTTAAATGAGAGATTTGTGGGGCTGTACTTATGCTAAGTACTGTATTTATTTATGTGGAGATTTTCTTTTTTATTGTCTCATTTCAATTGGCCTGTGAGGACTTCGAAGCACTCACCTTTGAAGCCTGCATCCTTCAGAGGATGCAGCCTTGGAAATGACACAGCTTTTGTAACTCCATTAAGCCTGCCTTGTTTACTGTTGGTTACTAGGTTACCAATACTATAGGCAGCCACTCTAACTTAATGGAAATCCACTTAATTCAAATTCAGGATATTGTACTTTCTCAAAATTTGAAATTATTCATATTATGATGAAAACCCAGCTACTGTGAAGACAATACAGACACTCATCCTCTTTTAAGCAGATATATAAAATCTCCATTGGATTGAAACTTCTTAATTATTGACCTAATAGTCAAAAACAGATTTTAAATGTTTTTCTATTTTGTAAAAGCTCAACAACCTTTTGCTGCATATCACAGAATTAAAATCTTTGCTTTTACTCATTGTAGATGAATTTCTTTGTGTTTTTCATATTCAGGTTTTCTGCAGGTTTCACAAAGTTAAATTTAAGAAATTTAATGAATCATATTTTAGACTCATACAGGACTAAACTCTAATGAGTTTTTCAAATGGTCCAGATGGAAAATATTTATATTTGCCCTATCAAAACAATTATTATAATTTTATACATTTAATATTACAATTATAATTTAACAACAAATGTAATTTTTTAAATATTTCTTAGCAAAATATTTTAAATATTGTCAAAACAAGCAAGCTCTAGTTGTAAACATACATAAATATATAAACAAACTTTCTAAAAATAATAATAATAATAATAATAATAATAATAATAATAAAAAAATGGACAAATGTTTTAAAAGTTTGAAAAACTATAAAAAACTAAACAGTCTGTCCAGGTCAGTGTCCTCAGCGGTAAATACATGGGGAACTTTAAAAACAAATATTATTATGAGGAAAATAATTAAACCACTATAATAGAGCTAGAAATGACATTTTTAAGTAAAAATTTTAGCTTTGAGATGATTGTTGGTAATTGTATGGGTGTTAATGGCCAGACTGGGCAGCTATACAGTACACAAACAAAGGAAACTTAAGACCTGTTTAAAAAGATTTAAGACCTACAACACCATATTTCAGTACATTTTCAGAGACTCAGTAGACTTTTTAGGGCCTAAAATTCTGTTTTTGAGATTTAAGACATTTAAGACCCTGCAGAGACCCTGATATGTATACTCCTGTGAAAAAAAAAACATGACTAGATTTGTTCGTTTAGGGTGAGTACAAGCATGCAAATGAAAAAATGATAGAAATATACCTTAGAGATGAGTCCATTTTAAGTATTTTTAAGGGTGCCAATAACTTTGACCACTAAGTATTGCAGTATTTCTTTTTTTAAATATTTGCTTAAATATTAGGATTTAGTGATTTTTTTTTCTTGAATGAAATCTAAAAAAAATATGAAAAGCAGATTTCAACAGCATTCCTTTGCTCTCATTTGCATACCAATATTTGTGACCATGACCGTAAGAACAAAACTGCAGCTCAAGCTCTCGGCACAGTGTATGCGTAGGTGTCGAAGCTATTGCCCGTTTCCTCTGTTTTGCTATTTTTCCTGTGTATATTTAGAGCTAGCAATTACATCAGTCTTTCATGTCTGAGTTCTGAGGGCGTCAAAAAAAACGACTGCACACTTTTTGAGTGTGTCATCTGTGAATGAGATCCACGCGAATCCCTAAGGACGTCTTACCCGATGCCACAAAAGCATTCAGCATATTAGCGCCTTCAAATCTGCAAGATCTCTTTCCTTCTTCTACCAGGAGTTGAAATGAAAATTAAAGCTAAAGTGAAGTCTATTTTAAGAACACCACCAAAAAAAAGGCTGTTGAAAGTAATTATGACAATTCGCTTGTGTAATTCTACGGATGTTATATACAGCTGTCTGCCACTCGTGATTAATTGCTCCTTAAACACACATCAAGCTAAACTGAGTTTCTAAATTAAACTACCTTTCCCCCTTTTGTACTGTCAGCAGTGGCACAATAGTAAAAAACAGAGAATGTGGGTATGAATTTGTCGGTCTGCTTGTACCAGAGAGGTCAGTGATTTAATCTTAGTGACTGTCTCCGGATATCTGATGTTTGACATTTAAGATGTCTGAGCTCAAGACGTGTCTGCTCTTAAGTGTAACGGCTCTGTGTTACACATTGCTCTGAACTGAAACACCCAAAGTCTTTCCAAGTTAGCTGAGATATGTCTGTTCTGCACTTTATGGGTAGAAATCTTTCTGAAGAAGTAGTTGAAAGCTTAGAGGGGTCGTATTGTGCCCTCTTTTCACTGCATTTAATACTAGTCTCAAGTGTCCCCAGAATGTGTCTGTTAAGTTTCAGTTCAAAAGAACTCCGGGATCATTTATTATTCCATGCAGTAAATGTCCCTTTTTGGGTGGAAGCAAAAACATGCTGCTTTTGAGTTTCTTATATTGCAAATGAGCTGCTGCTGGAATGTGTATCAGTGTATTAGACCTGTACAAAAATACAGACCTTTAAACTTCAAGAGACCTGCATAGTATCATTCAAATGTTCAACTTTTTTCCTGCTTGCTCAAACTGCTTATTTATAATGAGCTGAATAAACAAATATTAAGGGTTTTTAGGACAATTTAATTAATGTTCAATCCACTTAAATGTGTAAAAACAATCAGGTCAACTTAATTGATTTGTGTTGGGACAACATGAAGTAATTGTGTGGAACCCAGCATTTTTACAGCGTTTAGTGCCTGTAAGATTTGTTTTAATGTAGTTTAATACACTTTTTAATTTAAAGATGCATTAAATTGCTGAAAATTTGTGCATTATCACAAGCTATGTTTCCATACACTTATTTTTATGTGCATAAAAAACGGTTGATGGAAATCACAAGATGCACATGGTTTAAACAAATGCGCATAACCGAGTAGGATAAAAGTTTTATTCAATAAGAAAAGAAGCGCATAAACTATGATGGAAACACTTTCATCATGCCACTTTCACCAAACAAATCCCAGTATGTGCATTAAAATCATGTGACTTTGTTATAAGTGGATTATGTGATGATGGAAATGTGTGTGAATGAACGAACATTCTTCATTGTTTTGGTCATTCTAAAATGCCTTAATTATATTATTAATGACCTCCAGAATTGTCAAGAGCGTCTGCGCTCTGTCTCTCAGGCCTTTAAACGCCACTACGCGTTCATTGTGCGTCGGCATACTGTCTTCTAAGGCGCAAGCAATTCATTAAATAAGGAAAAGATTGACGCAGCTTCAACTACCGCAGCAAATTCCCTTTTTAACTGTTAATATTTGGCGCCAGTTAATCAGGCAGTGATGATTTTGTTCTCTTTGGCTTCTTTAATGGAAACCTTGCTTTATTGGCATTCACACCTTTTATGCAATATTCCAGTGCATAAATGTCATTTGCATCTTTGGATGGAAACATAGCTACAGTCTTGTTTTGTTTGCTTCTTTTAACCAACAAAATAACTGCTGGAAAAAAATAAGAATAGGATACTAATGATATATTAAAGACTATGTGACACTGAAGACTAATAGTGACTGTTGAAGAAATAGTGTTTTCAATAGTTTAGCCAATGACCATTGTTTTTTTTTGTTTTGTTTTTATTTTACACCAAAATTTTTTTAATATTGAGTAAAAATGTTACATGAAGACTGTTAATTTCCTACTGTAAATATACACTGAAAGAAATAACTCCGAAGATTAATCTTCATAACAATTTACACAAGCAAAAATCAAGTAAATTATATATATATCAAGTACAATAAACTTGACAATATCATGTACCATTTACTTAATGTTTAACCTATCACTCGTAAATAAATTAAGTCTAAGTTAACTGATTATTATAAATTTGACTCTATATTATTTAAATTAATCCAGTAATGACAAGTTAAGGAGGCATGGTGGCTTAGTGGTTAGCACTGTCGCCTCTTTGCATGTTCTCCTCATGTTCGTGTGGGTTTCCTCTGGGTGCTCTGGTTTGCCCCCACAGTCCAAAGACATGCAGTAAAAGTGAATTGAATTAACTAAATTGGCCGTAGTGAATGTGTGTGAATGTAAGTGTATGGGTGTTTCGCAGAACTGGGTTGCAGCTGAAAGGGCATCTGCTGCGTAAAACATTTGCTGGATAAGTTGGCTGTTCATACCGCTGTGGACACCCCTGATGAATAAAGAGACTATGCCAAAGGAAAATGAACGAATGAATGAATGTCAAGTAATTTTTTTTTAATAAGGAACATAGCTTTTATCAAATTAAGTAAATATTACGTAAATATTACTAGTCAAAAATCAGTACACTTGACAATACCCTGGAGTGAAATGTGTAATTTCACTTTATTTTAAGCAAATTGAACCCAAGAGCAAAATTACTTTAAAATGCTTCCCTATTTAAATATTTAAATGAATATTAATATTTAACTATTTTTCTGTAATTTAATGTATTACATCAAGAAAAAAAAAATTTAATCTTTTAAGTAGGAAATCATAGTTTTTCTTAACATTTAATATTACAAATTACAAAATGACAGTAAATTTATTAGATTTTACTACACCAAAAAGTCATCTTTTGCACTGTATCAAAACTTGATTCTTATTAGGAATTTGTATTACTAAGAACTTAATTTGGACAACTTTTAAGGCGATTCTCTCAATATAATAAAAACAATGTTACCCTGAGAATGCAGATTTTTTTAAATAGTTCTCTGCCAAATAAACAAGAATCACATTAAACTAGTTTTTGAACGTGACAATGAGTTCACTGTACTCAAATGGCCTCCTCAGTCACCAGATCTCAATCCAATAGAGTACCTTTGGGATGTGGTGGAACGGGAGATTCACATCATGAATGTGCAGCCAACAAATCTGCAGCAACTGAGGGATGCTGTCATGTCAATATGGACCAAAATATCGGGGAATATTTCCAGTACCTTGCTGAACCTATGCCACGAAGGATTAAGGCAGTTCTGAAGGCAAAAGGGGGTCCAACCCGGTACTAGAAGTGGCGGGTGAGTGTATTTAAGTTACTATTTAAATTTCTACTAGATTCATCATTTGTGAACACAAGACATTCTTTTTAATAATACCTTTTTTTGACCCCAAACATTTGAACATTACAGCTACACACACCTCTTCAGGAAGGCAAACAGTGCTTTAGTATTTTTAGCCAGCAGGTAACCTCACAGCCTGCAGTTATTCCCCAACCGTAAGGTCTCAAAAGACTTAAGCGCATATGTATATGGCGCACAGCGAAATGTCTCATTTACATAATCAACCCGCTTTAAACTTTAAACCAGCGACTCATTTGGTCATATAGCAGACAGTGCCTAATAACCTCCTTCAGTGGACCTGTCATCGGAAAATGACCTTTTCCTGTTAGTCTCTTTTGAAAAAGATTTATGTGGGTTTTGTTTATCCTGTTCACGGTAGATTGCCATCCTTTAATAAGTAATTCTTACCCAGCCTTAGGCAGAAGGTCGGCGTACTCGTGAGGAGAAGTGGTTTCTGGGAAATTGCAGAGGATGGCGAGCCGATGCTGGAGCAACTCTGTGCCATGGTAAGTGAAGAGAATATCCAACGCCTGCACGTTACTCTCCTGGGAAGAAAAAGATTGATGGAGATAAATAATTAATGGACGATTTATGAGACAGAACTAACTACGGACAGCTTTTATGCTCTGCAGCGGTATTTCGCCACATTACAAGCCTTTGCATTAGGCAGGTGACCATATTTCAGGCATCCACTCTTGAAAATACTCACAGAATATGAGGGGGATTCCATATTTTACACCACACACGCCGGTGAGGGCGCACACACTTTTGCACTAAACTGTGAGATGGTGACTATAACTCACACTGCGGGTTACAGACTCGCACGTTATGAATGGAGAACAAAGGAAGAGAGAGATTTACCCTTGCGTATGTTCTTGCTGACAGAACAATATTCTGATTGCGGAACTTCTTGAAAAACTCGCCATCAAACCGCTGCTCTGCCGCATGAGGTCCACCTAGAATCTCCTGCAGAAAAAGAAAAAGTGATGAGGAAGGATAAGAGAAAAAGAGAGAGAGAAAAGAAAGCAAAACAAACCCGAGAGTTCAGGAGAGGGTCTCACGCATGTGTGCCTGAGGTAAATCTTCCCAGTCCACACTGCTGACATTTATCGCTTTGACATTTACAATTACAGCCTTTAAGTCGACAGGGCCGACGCGTGCATGTGTGTGTATTAGCTCACGTGTGTGTGTGTGTGTGTGTGTGTGTGTGTGTGTGTGTGTAATGTCTCAGAGGTCTGGTTACATTCAGGACTATTCCCATAGAAATCAATTACACATGAAGACCCTGACAAAGGCCATCCATCACAATATGAGCAGGACATTAGCTATGCGATAGGATGAAACGATGATACACTCCTGCTGATGACTATTAAATTGAAACAAAGCATTAAGATTTGAAGTTGTCACACATTGATCTTTTTATTCACCAGTTGGTAATGCTAGAATGATTTAGATGTTTGACAGATTGTGATTTAGATTATTTAAATGATTAATCAGTAGTTAAAGGTGCAATGTATCATTTTATTATCTTTTTTTTCAATAATATACATATATGAAATATAAAAGACCACTAGAAAAAGCTCAGTCTACTCTGGAATTATGATTTATAGTTATGCGTTTGAATAAAATGTCAATTTAATCTTATTCTGTAAACTACTGAGGGCATTTCTTTGACATAAGTGATCAAAGATGATACAGTACCTTGTTTTTAACCACAAAAATAGAAAATAAATATTTGCTATATGGATAAATATTATGCAATACGGTTTAAAAATAAGTTATACATAAAAATATTATGCATTACGGTTTTTAAATAAGTAATGTTTATAAATAATTAATTAAATAAATAAATAATAAAAAAAACACAACATAATCATAAATATTTATGCTTAGTAAAATTCTTCTTTGTAAAAATAAACACCCACCGGACATTTATTGGTTGAAGTGTTCAATTGTTCAACACAATAACTCTGTGACGTGACAACAACTATAAATAACACAATAAGAAAACTAAAATAAGAAATTTAAACAGGTTTTCTGAGAATGCATTTTTTTAAAGTTTATATCTTAACATAAACAATATAATTGATTAAAATAAACTATAAACAAGTAGAAAAGCTTTAAAGGTCCATAAGAGCATTATGACAAAATAAAATGACATTCAAAATGCAGTCTCTGAAAACAAGTCAAATTTCAACAATGCTCAATTTATCTTGCTCTGCAGATTTTCTGATATTCTCTGCAATCAAAACAAGTCCAAAAAGACTAATTAAAAACTAATTGTGTAGTCTGTTACCAGAGAGCTAAGAGAAGAAGGGGGGGGTGGGGGGTGGGGGGGGGGGGGGGACAGATAAAAGTCTGAGCAATAAGTGCTCGTTTTGGAGTACTGGAACAGATATGTAAATTAGAATAGTATAAGGTGGATAATGTGAAAAATGAATTAATATGTTGCATTAAAATAAAATTCTCAATAAGCTGCTTGCAGCTTTGTTTTCTTAAATGCTCTATTTGGACTTGGGAGGAAACTTAAAGTTCTGTATTCTGGAAGTTGCTCATTTTCATGATATGAGCTTTTTAAACCATAATGTTGAAAAGTATCCCCATTACGTGAATTCTGAATGTATAGTTGACCCACAATTGTTGTTCCTGGCACTTTGACAAATCACACACACAAAAAAAGGTGACACAAGGTGACAAGCTATTTTCTAGGCCGATATAGCTAGTAAGTATACTTTCATTCTTGAGTAATAATCAAGGAAAATTGCTGCCGCACCATGTCTGCAGTAAACGCAAGGAAGTGTGTTACTGAGTACTGTTACCTAGTTACCTTGCTGGGAACTATTTTTAGGTGCTGCATAATATTATTGCCATGGTTTGGCAGCAAAGTTCCTTGATTATTACTCCAGAATGAAAGCATAGTTCCTAGCTATATCGGCCTAGAAAATAAGAACTAAGATTTACATAGAAAAAATAATCAAAACTATATAATAATAAAAAAAAATGTTTGAGTGACATACAAGTGGTATAATCTAGGGGTGCCCAAATCCAGGTATGCCCTGCAGAGTTTTAGCTACAACCTGTTCAACACACTAGAAGATTCCAGTATAGCTAGTAAGAGCCTAAATAGCTGATTCAGGTGGGTCCACACTGGGTTGGAGCTAAACTCTACATGACACCAGTCCTCCAGGACTAAGTTTGGGTACCCTTGGTCTAATTTGAGCACTTTTTACCTTAGCATAAATCATTGAATCAGACCCAGAGATAGCATGCCATTCAGACCGTGATGCATTCACTACATTTACACTATAGATATATACACTAGATGTCACTTATGTTATTGTTGTCTATTGTAAGAAATGCGTCAATACATCCGCCATTTTGGTACAATGTAGTGCTCCTTTAAAATTAATATGTAACAAAGGTGCAGTGGCGGACTGGCCATCTGGAGCCATAGATATACACAAATATATACATATTAGATTAGATTAGATTCAACTTTATTGTCATCACACATGTACAAGTACAAGGAAACGAAATGCAGTTTAGGTCTAACCAGGAGTGCAATAGCAGCAAGTGCAGGATACAGGTACAAGTTATAAAGTGCAGTTATAGAATAACTATGGTGATATTTACAAATGGATGTACTATGAACATTATATACAGGTTGTGTTAGCTATGAACAGAGATTTACAATAGTCGGATAAATGTACAGGTTGCTATTATTAATCAGAAGTGTGCAGATAGATAAACATAATTACAAATGTATATGTACAGTGGGTGTGTACATAATTTACAAATGTACATGTGCAGTAGGTATGTACAGTTCAAATAAGTGAATGAATCAGTGCAATTAATGTGCACAATTTTTAAATGTGCAAATGTTAAATAAATGTTAAATGTGCAAATGTTAAGTAGTGCAGTGATTATGAGGTGTCTGAGTTATGAGGAGAGTGGGGGGTGTATTAGGGGGGCAAAAAGTCAGTGGGGGGCGGAGTTCAAAAGGGAGACAGCTCTGGGGAAGAAGCTGTTCTTTAGTCTGCTGGTTATTGCCCGGGGGAGCCTGAAGCGCCTGCCAGAAGGCAGGAGAGAAAACAGTCTGTGAGCAGGGTGAGAGGGATCTTTAAGAATACTGCGTGCTCGGCGCAGACAGTGTTTCCTCTGGATGTCCTCTATGGCTGGCAGTGTGTTCCGTGATGCATTGGGCAGTTTTCACCACCCGCTGCAGTGCCTTACGCTCCGCAACAGAGCAGCTTCCATACCAGACTGTGACAGTTCGTCAGGATGCTTTCTATTGTACAGCGGTAGAAGTTCACCAAGACGGCTGATGACAGCTGGTTCTTCTTAAGTTGCCTTAAGAATAATAGGCGCTGGTGAGCCTTCTTGACCAGGCTGGAGGTGTTGGTGGTCCAGGAAAGGTCCTTGGAGATGTGGGTCCCCAGGAACTTGAAGGATGAGGCTCGACGGCCATCCCATTGATGTGGGTGGGATCATGTGAGCCTGTTCGTCCCTTCCTGAAGTCCACAATGAGCTCATTGGTCTTGTCGGTGTTAAGGAGCAGATTATTGTTGGTGCACCACGTGGCCAGATGCTGTATCTCTTCCCTGTAGGCAGTCTCATCATTGTTGCTGATTAGACCAATCACTGTGGTGTCATCTGCAAATTTGATGATGGCGTTGGATCTGTTCACAGGCCTACAGTCGATGGTGAAAAGGGAGTAGAGGAAGGGGCTCAGCACACAGCCCTGTGGTACACCAGTGTTGAGTGTGACGGTGGTGGAGCAAATGTGGTCTGATCTAACATTCTGAGGTCTATTAGTCAGAAAGTCCATAACCCAGTTACAGAGAGACGTGTCTATATCCAGGTCTCTAAGTTTGATCATTAACTTAGAGGGTATGACAGTGTTGAATGCTGAGCTGAAGTCAACAAACAGCATTCGTGCGTAAGTGTTTTTATTGTCCAGGTGTGTGAGTACAGAGTGCAGTGCTATGGAGACTGCATCTTGTGTGCTCCTGTTGCCACGGTAGGCAAACTGATGTGGGTCCAGTGTGGATGGCAGAGAGTCTTTCAGATGTGCCAGGACCAACCGCTCGAAGCACTTCATGATGATGGGTGTGAGTGCTACCGGGCGGTAGTCATTCAGGCATGTTGGGCTGGAGTGTTTCGGCACTAGCACAATATAGATGGTTTTAAAGCAAGTTGACACAGCTGCTAGGTTAAGGGACAGTTTGAAAATGTCTGTAAAGCGAGCTGTTCTGCACATGCTTTAAGGACGCGCCCAGGAATACCGTCTGGTCCAGCAGCCTTACGCACATTGATCCGACTCAGTGCGGTGTAGACTTCTGAGGAGGTGAGTGTAATGGGTGAGTGGTCGGTTGAGGAAGTGATCCTGATGTAGGGTTCATTATGGTCTTTTTCAAAGCAGGCATAAAAGTAATTTGCTGGCCACACTTTGATGGTCCTCACTGATGGCTTCACACGGTTGATGAGGGATGAGTATTTGGGGGTGAGGAACAAAGAAAGGTGATCTGATTGACCCAGGTGGGGGAGGGGGGGGGTCAAAGCGTAGGCTTCAGCCATGTTTGTGTATACATGGTCCAAAGTCTTGTTTCCCCGTGTGTGACAGAAAATGTTTTGATGGAATTTGGGGAGCACTGTCTTTAAGTTTGAGTGATTAAAATCCCCCGCAACAATAAAAGCAGCCTCCGGGTGAGCAGTCTGTTGTTTGCTGATGGCTGCATGAAGTTCATTCATAGCAAGCTTTGCATCAGCATCGGGTGGAATATATGCAGCGATTATAAAGATGTAGGTGAACTCCCGTGGCAGATAAAACTGTCTTCATTTGACCATCAGAAATTCCAGGTTAACAGAGCAGTGTCTCCCAACGATGACAGAGATTGTGCACCAAGCTTTGTTAATATAAATGCATAATCCTCCGCCTTGGGTCTTACCGGAGTCATCCGCCGCTCTGTCTGCTCAGAATGTGTGATGCTCAGTTAAAGATACAGCGTTGTCTGGTATCCCGCTGTTTAGCCATGTTTCTTTGAAAATCATGACACTACAGTTCCATAATCTTTTGCTGTGGTTGATGCGCAGTCGAATCTCATCCATTTTGTTCACCAGGGACCGTACATTGGCGAGGAAGATGCTGGGTAAAGAGAGCCGGTGTGGTGTTAGCTTTAGCTTAGCTCTTAGCCCGCCGCGCTTCCCCCGCCTTTGTTTACGATCGCACCGCCACCTTCGAGCACTTCCGCCCAGCTGGGCAGAGCGCTCAGCCTCGGGTGTCCGGGCAACCTCTGGGATGAGTCGTAGATTGCTGATAAAACTGTCCGAAATGCACAAACCAATATCCAAGATCTCCTGTCGGGTGTACGATGTAAAGGCATTACTGTTCTGCACGAACAGACCCGAAATGAGCAGTAAAAATACAGCAAAATTGCAGAAACTGGAGAGACGCCGAGTCTCGTGATGTGTACGCGCCACCATCTTGGTCTTTTTTTTTTTTTTTTAATACATCTATTACCACGAGTTTTTCCGGTGGTCACTATACAAATATATATTTTTTTTAATTTTACATTTTACATTTCTACATTGATGGATAAGAGATCGCACAGGCTTTGCCGACAGAGCATGTGTTTTTGTATGTGGAAATGTATTATCCTCCCTTCCTGATAAATTTGATCTAATAGCTATGAACGATTTATGTGAGCAATCTATATCCCTGCATCTTAAAGTGCATATCCATTTTCAATCTAAATGGTATATAACATTTGTAATATTCCATAATTTGAGGTAGAATGCATGCATATTAAGGCACAGGTACTGTAATGTTATTGGGCACATTTACAAATTAAAACATTCACTTAAAAAATTTTAAAAATAAAAACTTCACTTAGCCAACAATACAAGTTTCTGGCATCTTGTTGTCATATTTATTCTACATTTTTGCAGATTTTATGCAACCAAACTAGCATAAGCCTAGAGTTTAGTGAAAGTTGGTGCTACTTTGCCTTATGGTCAGTGCAGTGCAGAGACTGTATTACCATCAATATCGTTACTTAAACACAAAATCATGAAAAACAAAATCTTACCTATGAAATGTTATGCCTTTATGCTTTGTTGTCTTTTTTTGCTTATTACTACATCCCTACACAGTTTAAAAGTCAGCATCTTCAGATTGGGTTTGGTCTTGACTAAGTGCAGCTGAACGACTTTAGTCCAGGGAGCACTGTACAAATATGGCGGCAATATTGAAGCATGCTCAGGTCCTGTTTGCTATATTTAATGTATACATCCATGCGTCAGACCCAGAAATCAGCTGAATTTATTCAAAAATGGTAAAACTCATCACTTTAACTACTGACGGACTCAAATGTAAAATTTCCAAGAAAGTGAAGTACTCTTATAATAAATTAGCAAGGATATGGTTTCATTTAAAACTCTTGTTTTGAAGAATAAAATGGGTGTGTTTCCATTTCGGGCTGAACTATCCCTTAGTAGCCATACACATAAAACTATCTGTAGAGGGTTACCTCATAAGTGGCCAAGCGGTCCAGATAGCAGAGAAGCTTCAGTCTACTTCTACAGAGCTCCTTCTGCTCCAAAGTCAGTCTGGAAAAACAAAACGCCAACAAGATTAAACATGCAAAAACACAGTCTTTTCTGGAGCTTATCAGCATGCATCAGTTTCAGAGAGCTGCCACTAATATCCATGAAAACGCTGTAATGAAATAAACCTTCACACACTCTGGGGGAAGGGCGGAAGGTTTGACAGCATGTATGTAGAGGCTTACTGATGTAATGAAAGGCGTTACAAGAAAACGCAGACGAACGGGACGATTTGAAATAGGGGATAAAATGCAGTGCTGAAAGGCTACTGAGCCATTACAGACCCAGATTAGGTCATCAAAGACAGGCTAATGCGAGTCGACCGCTGCCTGATTGCCTGGATGCCCGTGCGAGTGCGCGTGTGCATCAGTCAGGGTGAGGATCCGCAGAAGGCAATTACAATCTCATCACATTCTCCCTGCATTACCGCGGAAACCAGAGCATCTCGTCGTATGTGAATGAGAGCAACAGCGCACAGATCATTGGATTGGGGGAGAATATTGAACTGCAGGATGTTATCGCAATGCAAACATGATAAAAGAAGATTGAAAGAATAGCCTTTGCATAAACACACTTGTACGTGAATGCTTGGCACGCTTCTTTTCGCTGGCCTCCGCACGCTAGAGCAATTGTATTTACTTCAGACATACTGATTGTAATGAAACTAAAGCAGACTTCAATGCCGCCTCAAGTGTTTATGGATGGTCTGATTGTAGGGGAAGGATTTTTAAAAGCATGCAGCACTGGCAACGCAGCTGTAAGTTCACTTAACTGCTAGTGTGTTGAAGGTCACTTGTCTTTAAAGCATCAAAATGCAACATACTGGCTATTGACGTGATCAGGCTTGGGGAAAAAGAAAATAACCATTTAAGGACTTGTAAAAATGCACAGAGGAATGTCATAGCAGCATAGCAGGCAGTTTTTCTGTGAGGAAAAAAATGGATTTGTTATTGATTTGTCAAAGGATTAAATGTAGGTATAAAAATAGTGCACTGGCTAGAAGTATCAAATGAAGGAAAATAGCGTTTGAATGTTTTTTTTTTATACATTTTGCTTTAAGTTTGACCTTTTTTAAACAAAACATCCTTTTAAAATGTCATTGCATTAATTAAATGTCATTAAATTACATTACTGCAGCATTTTTGCAACACAACCACCTTTACTTTGCATTTAGGTATTCTTCTGTCCTCCTGGCTTCAAATTTAAGATGTCTATCTATAACTTCATACATTCATTAATTCATTCATTTTATTTTCAGCTAAGTCCCTTTTTTAATCTGGAGTCGCCACAGTGGAATGAACCACCAACTTATCTGGCATATGTTTTTTATGCAGAGGATGCCCTTTCAGCCACAACCCAATATTGGAAAACACCCATACGCTTTTGCATTTACACACATACACTATGGACAATTTAGCTTATTCAAATCACCTGTAGCGCATGCCTTTGGACTGTGGGGGATTCAGAGCACTCGGAGGAAATCCACACGAACACGGGGAAAACATGCAAACTCCACAGAGAAACGCCAACTGACACAGCCGGGGCTTAACTTTATACAGTATCATAAAATATATTTCAGTTGTTTTTTAGTATTATGTTTACTTTTAAAACATAATTGACATTGGACATTTTAATGTTACATTGCAAAAAAAAAAAAAATGTGCGTACCAGTTGAATACTGACTTCAATAGGGCCACATGATATTGGGAAAGGTAACATTGCGATATTTTTTTATTCTGCAATATGCATTGCGCTATAAATACAATTTCACTAATTGAGTTGAATAACTATTTGGAAAAAATGTATCATTTTAGATTGATTAGGATGATTCTGTAGGGGAGTGCATATGCATAAAATATAAGAAACAATCTACCTAAAGCACAGATAAAATCTATTAAAAAAGACAGCAATTTAATAAACAGAGTTTGATTGAGTCGAACTGTATTCAGGTGTACGGTGACTGAATCAAATGTAAAATAATGCTGCATTGTCCTCGTTTTATTAACAATTCAATCATTGTTCATGTGTCAAAGTTACACACAGTAACATTTCTTAGGCCTGGATGCTTTTAAAACCCTCACACAGTCACAGGCCTCAAAAAACACTTGCAAAATGATCAATTATAATCCAGACTCAACATTGCATATACCTGCGATCTGACTATTGCAAATGATCATATACTATGCAATAGGGCTGGACAATATATCGTTTCAGCATAGATATCGCAATGTATTTTTTTCAACTATTAATGTCAATGGCTACCATTTTCCAATATTTTTATAAAATGTCTTCTTTTGTGTTCAACAGAAGAAAGAAACTCAAACAGATTTGGAACAAGTGGTGGGAGAGGAAATGTAGATTATGTTTTCATTTTGGGGTGTACGGTTCTTTTAATTTAGAATAAATATGAGTTCAAAAAAAGGTGAGGTAGATAGTAGATAAAAAAATTGGTTCATCAAAACCATTTAGGAATACAGCATGGCAACGTTTGCAGGAAAGACACAATCACAGATAAGCATGTAAATATTACAGTGAATTCTAAAAATCGTGGATTGTGAATAAAATGTTGTAGATCAAATATTTTATTTTAAAATGTTACTCATTAAATATGAAATAACTAAAAAAAGTATTAAACTTTTAATAAAATTTAAACACACAAAATAATTTAAATTAAATTAGAAAATTATAAAAAAAAAACAATTCATGCATTGTCATGTTTAAAACAATGAGTCTTAAATTGTTAATAATAGTACAATAATACAATAATAGCATTTAACAATATTGAGTGTGTCAATTGACATGCACCACTCAATGTAATGTGTATTTATATAGCGAATTCATCGTGTATGGCCATACATTCAAAGCGCTTCACAATCATGAGGGGGGTCTCTTATCCGATTGGATGATGCGATAACAGCCACAGGACAATGGCGCCAGTGTGCTCACCACACACCAGCTATAGGCGGAGAGGAGAGACCATGATAGAGCCAATTTGGTGGATGAGGATGATTGGGTGGCCATGATAGGTAAGGGCCAATGGAGGGAATTTGGCCAGGACACCGGGGTTACACCCCTACTCTTTACAAGAAGAGCCATGGGAATTTTAATAACCACAGAGAGTCAGGACCTCAGGATGGCACCCACTGATAGTATGGTGTCTCTTTCACTATATTGGAGCATTAGGACACAGACCACAGGTTGAGCACCCCCTGCTAGCCTCACTAACAAGACTTTCAACAGCAACCAAGTTTTCCCATGTGGTCTCCTATCCAGATGCTGACCAGGCTGAGCCCTGTTTAACTTCAGTGAGTAACCGCTCTTCGGCTGCATGGTGATATGGCTGTGGCGTACAGCCATAGATCCATGTAGATTCTCCAAACCATTATGGGAATGATGCAAATCAGAGCCACAGCCAGACTGATAAACATTAAAGAGAATTAGATTTCTTTTAGGATTATGAGAAGTTTTAAAATCATTTTCAAGAATTGCTTTAGAAAAGTGTAGAATATTGACTCCACTTGAAGTCTTGAAAGAAAGGTCCAAAAACTGGTTCTAATTTGTTCATTTTTAGTCATACAAGTTCCTGTGATATACACTTTAAAATGTCAATATTATTGTATCATTACTAAGTATAATTTAAACTGTTATACTGTTAACAAACTCAAAAAACTAAATAATAATAGCACTGCATTAAAACCCCTGCTCAATGTTAGATGGATTTAATTTAAGAATATGATTTAAAATAGGCAGCAAACCCAAGGCTGAAATGATCTCGCAAACTACAACACGTCTGAAAAGGAGTCTGTGTTGCAGCTGAATTAACTGCAGGCAGTGTCATTTTCAATGGGAGAATATCACTGTGAGTCTGAAGCCTGATTGACAGGCAGACATTGTTAAGGGGAATCACTATCAAAATATGCAGTGTAGCTGTAATGCTGAAAGAAGAGAAAAGCCCTGAACTTTCTATCACTCTCGAATGCACTCACCCCTTCAAATAAAACCCAGCGGGGTCTGATCGATACAACCTCCTCGGCTATAATGGTGGTGTAGTTAAAAAGAAATTAACAGAATGATGATTGTCTTTTTTGCAGTTGCATTACTACAGCTGAACGGCAAGAGGAATTAAAGTACATCTCATTAGAGTCGCTCTTTCTGTCTCAATGTTGATGTGCTTGTCTATTTTCCATCTCCGTCGCTGTTTATCTTCTTTTTTTCATTTTTACAATTACTTTTATCACCTTTCGCTACCTTTGTTTCTGATTTTCCTGCTGTCACGCCACTATTTCTACATTTTTCATTTATTTTTCTCAGTCAATCCCTCAATGGATTGTAAGGGACGTCATACAGAGAGCGGTATTAACACACACAATAAATATGCTGACTGCATGCAATCCAACAGCCTGAGGAGTGAAATCAAAATTGAAGAATTTTTAGCACATCTGCTGGTTTTGAAACCAACCATATGCTCCATGAGTGTCTATGGAAATTAAGCTGAGAAAAATATTTTTAGCTTTAGTTTTGGAGTGCAAAGTATAGCATGTCGAAATCATTTTTAATATACATTAGTTAAATGGATAGTCACCATTTACTCATCCTTCACTTGTTCAAAACCTGTTTGAGTTTTGTGTGGTTGGTTTTGACCATATTTGGAAGGGTATTGAATATTAATGAGCGCTGATGCTCCAGCAGCTCATCTCAGTGCTAGATGCTCACATTAAACAAAAAGGCCTGACATATGTGTTTAGAGTTGCATTTTGTAGTTTTAATGTTTATGAAAACTAAAAAAAAGAAACTAACACCAGAAAAATAACTGTGATTTAACACAATGCATAAACGTGCATTAAACACTTATATGCAGCAGTCTGCATATGTTTGTTGCCTCTTTCACAATACATATGTTAAACTGACAAACGACGCTTTTAAACAGATCGTCAGAATCTGTGTTTTGTTCTGATTGGCCTGTTTTACACCAGGATTTTACAACAAAGATATTTTTACAAATAAAAACAATGGTGTTTGAGGTTCAGGTATATCATTTCTATCTACTGAACTCTTATTATTCAGCTATGCACATCAAGATGTTCATTCTGTGGCACTTTTTTCATCTCTGCACCATTTCTACTTTTTTCCCCCAATCAATCACTTAATGGATTGCAAAGGATTTTACACATCACACATCAATACAAATAAATCTATATTAACACAGGCATTACCCATGTGGACTGCATGCAAAAATATATGTATAAAATAGCCTGAGGAGTGAAATCAAAATTGGAGTTTTGTAGTTTAGTACATCTGCTGGCTTTGCTCCAAAATTATGGAATTTTCTCCCTAGACTATTCTGTCTTATCACTTCTCAAAACAAATTTGTTTTCATAAAGCTTTCCTTCTTAAGTTGATTTCGGTTTTATCCACATCATTTATATGTTACTTTTAATGTCTAGTGTTTTCTTAGTCTATTGTATGTCTATTTTAGCTCTAAAAAGACACTTTAAATAAATCAAATTATTATATATATAGATTTTGTTTTATTATCATTAACCATATGATAGTGGATCCACAAACATATAATAGATATTCATGTTCAACTATCCTTAAAACGCTACTTTTATCATCTCTTTCACAAGCTTTGTTTCTGATTTTCCTTCCATCTTGCAACTATTTCTATATTTTCTCTAAATCAATCCCTCAATGGATTGCAAAGCACGTCATGCATCATACATACAGACAGCCATATTAACACGCGCATTAAATATGCTGACTGCATGCAAACAAACAGCCTCAGGAGTAAACACACACACACCAGTATCAAACTGCTGGCGGAAACATACAGTAATTAAGTGCAAATTAGATACAGTTCTGTGTGATATGCATGGAAAGCAAGTGTGTACTTGTTTAACGGAGTTACACTATGAAAAATTAGGCAATTCTGTCTCTGTGTAAACAAGTGAGTTTTGATTAGTGAGGTGTTTACAGCAAATGTTAGCCAATCTATGATTTTTTTTTTTCTTTTGGGGGGTCTGTATCTTTCTCCCTCCTCCCCATTGAGTGTGTGAGCATTCATAATTTGTGTTCACAGAGGGCTCTTTCATTAGGGCCTCTTGGGCAAAGCACAACAGAGGCATAAATTACCTTATGCAGATTAGAAATAAATCTATAAACGGCTTTAATTTTATCATGCACCTCTTCTTCTCGTTCTTTATCCATCTTCTGCTCTTTTTCTCTCTTCCCATATGTGCTGTCGACAATGATCTTTTCCATTGAATTTAACTTCCTGATGAGATTTATGACAACATGCACTAGGGGTAGGTGACGTCCAACAACCAACTAGTGCATTAGTGAGGTAGAAACGTTTTTTTTTTTTTCTTTTGTTTTAACATTACGTTTTAGTGATGGTTCCTTAATTAGCATGCTGAGAGCATGCTGCGCTTTAGCTCTCGGGCAGATTGCATGACAAAACTATTCTGGATAATTCAGTTTTGAAAAGTTATTAAAATGAGTTAAAATAGGTCTTCTTTTGGACATGCCATATAATCTAAATTGGAGTTAAGGAATTTTAGTAAATGTTTGCTGGTTTTAAAATCAAACCATATGAAGAAAAAAATAATAATCTGCATAAATCACTGTACTAGAAAAAAGTTTGTATTGCTTGTGTGATTTATGTAGTTAAATATTATAAAATGTATTTATATATAATTTTTTTGTGGATAAATACATTTGTAAACCAAGTTTATATGTCCAAAATTACTCTTCATTTTACAAAGGAAAAAACATTTTCCTCCAAAATCCAAAATTCTATATGTATATATCAATAGAAAAATAAGTAAGTCAATACACGACCAGTAAACCAAACCAAAAAAAAAAAAACAACAACCACATGATGAATAAAAATTTATAAATTAATACATAAAAAAATATGCATTTGTAAACCTAAAATGCATTTGTAAACCAAGTTTATATATCTAACTACTCCTAATTTAGCAAAGGAAAAAACATACAGTGCATCTGGAAAGTATTCATAGCGCTTCACATTTTCCACATTTTTTATGTTACAGCCTTATTCCAAAATGGATTAAATTAATGTATTTCCTCAATTCTACACACAATACCCCATAATGACAATGTGAAAAAATATTTTTTTAAATAGTTGCAAATTTATTAAAAAAAAAAATCAGAAAAATCACATGTATATAAGTATTCACAGCCTTTGCCGTGAAGCTCTAAACTGAGCTCAGGTCCATTCTGTTTCCACTGATCATTCTTGAGATGTCTCAGCAGCTTAATTGGAGTTCACCTGTGGTCAATTCAGTTGATTGAACATGATTTGAAAAGGCATATTTCTGTCTATATAAGGTCCTAAGGTTGACAGTGCATGTCATAGCACAAACCAAGCATAAAGACAAAGGAATTGTCTGTAGACCTCCGAGACAGGATTGTCTCGAGGCACAAGGCTTAGGAAGGTTACAGAAAAATTTCTGTTGCTCTGAAAGTTCCAATGATCACAGCGGCTTCCATCATCAGCAAGTGGAAGATGTTTGGAACCACAAGGGCTCTTCCTAGAGCTGGCCGGCCATCTAAGCTGAGTCATCAGGGGAAAAGGGCCTTAGTCAGGGAGGTGATCAATAACCTGATGGTCACACTGTCTGAACTCCAGCTATCTTCTATGGAGAGAAGAGAACCTTACAGTAGGACAACCATCTGTGCGGCAATCTAACAATCAGGCCTGTATGGAAGAGTGGCCAGATGGAAGCCACTCCTTAGTAAAGGGCACATAGCAGCCCGCCTGGAATTTGCCAGAAGGCATCTGAAACAAAATTCTCTGGTCCGATGAGTAATCTCTGAACTGACTAAAATTGAACTCTTTGGAGTGAATGTCAGGCGTTACGTTTAGAGAAAACCAGGACCGCACATTACCAGGCTAATATCATCAGTGAAGCATGGTGGAGGCAGCATTATGCTGTGGGGAGGTTTTTCAGCAGCAGGAACTGGAAGACTCGTCAGGATAGAGGGAAAGATGAATGCAGCAATGTACAGAGACATCCTGAATGAAAAACTGCTTCAGGTTGCTCTTGACCTCAAACTGGGGCGACGGTTCATCTTCCAGCAGGACAATGACCCAAAGCACACCACCAAAATATCAATGGAGTGGCTTCCCAACAACTCTGTGAATGTCCTTGAATGGCCCAGCCAGAGCCCAGACCTAAATCCTATTAAACATCTCTGGAGATATCTGAAAATGGCTGTACACTGTCGCCTCCCATCCAACCTGATAGAGCTAGAGAGGTACTGCAAAGAGGTATGGGCAAAAATTCCCAAAGACAGGTGTGCCAAGCTTGTGGCATCATATTCAAAAAGACTTGAGGCTGTAATTGCTGCCAAAGGTGCATCAACAAAGTATTGAGCAAAGGTTGTGAATACTTATGTACATGTGATTTTTCAGGGGTTTTTTTTTTTTATAAATTTGCACCAATAAAAAAATAAATAAAAATTCACATTGTCATTATGGGGTATTGTGTGTAGAATTAAGGAAATAAATTAATTTAATCCATTTTGGAATAGGACTTTGAATAAATGAAAATATTTAAAATAAAAAAAAACTAAATTTGACTAAAAACCCATCAGATTTTGCATAATTTGTCATGTGAAATTGAAATGTAAAAATGATGGTTGATGATGAAACTATTTTATGTAAATATTTTTCTGAAGCTTTTTAGTTAAGCTCAGCACTAATATCTACGCTACCTAAAAAGAATGTGCATAAATGGCAGAGAACAACCTACTTGCTAAAATCCACTTTCTTGAGGAGCTCCTGCCTCTTCCTGGATTCCCTGTCTTTTCTTTGCTCCAGCTCTTCCTCCATGGACAAGTCTTCATACGGAGCATCATCCAAGTCCAAATCACCTGACAAGATAAATCTGTGAAGATGAAGACATATGCAGGTTAACATGTAGTCAAAGAAAAATGCTGTGATCAGTGATATTGTCCATTTTTGCATATGTGTGACCCACCGGCCCTGGTCTTCTCTAGCACCAATGGCGATCAATGCTTCCAGATCGGTTCCCTTCAGGCCGTACTGCAGGAGCTCTTTGGCTGCGTCCACATTCTCTGGAACCCTTTCCACACACTCATGCAGCACCCATGATCTCTTCTTGATCTTACTCTGAGGGGGAGAAAAGCTTTTAGATATGTTCATACTAAACAACTTGTTTAAAAGGGTCAAGATGTTGAAATAAAAAGAATGCATCACTAGCGTCATATGTAAATTCTGTTTTGTCCGTTTTACTACAAGTTGATTATGCGTCTAATTCTGGTTTATGTCTTCTCAATGATGATCAAATTTCTGTATACAAAAGAAGATAATGTTGTTTGCTGGTTTTACAGCTGCAAAGAAGGCAATCATACAAAACTGGTTTACTCCGCACATGTGTGCAAAAACATTTTAGATTCACAGCTTCCTTAAAATAATGACTTAAGAAGGTACAATAGCACAAATTAATAAGGCTAAACCTAGTACCATTGATGCATGGCAATGCTTTTCTTCCAACATTTAGACTATATAAAGGAATGAACATATAAAATGCTTTTTTTTCTTTTTCAGATTGACAAATTGTTGATATGTTTGTTGTTCCCCCTTCCTTGTTTGTTTGTTTGAATGTCTATTATTTTGTTAAAGACAATAAAATGTTGATCACAAAAAAAAGAATGTATCACTAGGGAAACCCTAGTTGTCACACTGTAACAACTGACTATTTGCTTTAATAAAAAAATAAAAAAAAAATGAGTAAACCCGTTGTATTGTAAGTTGACTACTTAATGCGAGTAAACCCATTGTCATTCATTTATTCATTCGCTTCTCGGCTTAGTCCCTTTATTAATCTGCGGTCGCCAAAGTGGAATGAACCGCCAACTTATCCAGCACATGTTTTACACAGCGGATGCCCTTCCAGCTGCAATCCAGTACTGGGAACCACCCATACACTCCTATTCACACCCATACACTACGGACAATTTAGCATACAGAATTTACCTATACCACATGTCTTTGGACTTGTGGGGGGAAACCCAAGCAAACATGGGAAGAACATGCTCCACACAGAAATGCCAACTGACCCATCCGAGGCTTGAACCAGTAACCTTCTTGCTGTGAGGTGATAGTACTACCCACTGCTCCACCATGAGGCCCTAAACCCATTGTAACTTGGAAATTAAGTTGATTTAACTTAACCTTTTTTAGAATTATGCCCATAATTCATTTAATATTTTAAGGCAACGGGTTTATTCATTCATTTTAAGTCAACTTATTATTATTTTTTACACTGTGATTACTATAATGGAGTAGGGTTTCCTAAATTCCTAAATTGTACTTTACTTCAAGTAGTTCAAAAAATTAAAACAAGAAATTAGTTGACATATATATATATACATATACATACATACATACATACATACATACATACATACATATATATACACACACACACACACACACACACACACACACACACACACACACACACATATACATATATACATATATATATATACATATATATATATACATATATATACATATATATATATATATA
>CAIGQZ010035027.1:15619058-15637896 GCA_903798205.1 Danio tinwini
ATATATATATATATACATATGTATGTATATATATATATACATATGTATATATGTGTATGTATATGTGTATGTATATGTGTATGTATATGTATATGTATATGTGTATGTATATGTGTATGTGTATGTGTATGTGTATGTGTATGTGTATGTATATGTGTATGTATATGTGTATGTATATGTGTATGTATGTATGTATGTATGTATGTATGTATGTATGTATGTATGTATGTATGTATGTATGTATGTATGTATGTATGTATGTATTATATTGTATATATTATATAATATATATATATATTATTTTTTTACCAAGAAATGGGAACAAAGCCTGTGATTCAAGACACTTAAAGAGAACAATCAGTTCTAAGTAAGGTTTAAGAAGTAAAACAAATAAATAAAACCAATTTACTAGTCAGTTTCTGTCAATGTTGATCTTCAAATTAAGCAAATTTTTACGTTTATTAAAAGTTAATAAATCAATAAAAAAATAACTACATTGAGTAGGGCTGCACAATATATAATTTCAGCATCGATATCGCAATGAGCACATCAGCAATTGTCACATCGCTGGATCTGTAATGCCAAGTATAGTTTATATAGTAGGTTAATGGCAAAGTAGAACTATTTACTGTTAACAATTATTTCTGTTAAACATATCAAGTGAGTTTAAAGCATTCAGGCACAATAAACAATAGCATTTGTTGCTTTAACAAAAAAACAATAAAATTTTATATTGAAGGCTGCCAAGTGTCATTTTATATATAGTCTTTTTTTTTACCCCTAGAAACATAGTTGAAAGTTTATGTACTCCACTTTAAAATTACCCCAAACATTCTGTAATAGTGAATTCTTCACAAATAGAGTTATTTAATCTATCTTGAATTATATTTCATATCGTAATGTATGGGTGTCACAGTGGTGCAGTGGGTAGCACGATCGCCTCACAGCAAGAAGGTCACTGGTTCGAGCCCCTAAAAAGCTACAAATTTGTAGCCATAGTGTATGTGCGTGAATGAGTGTGTATGGGTCTCCCAGTTTTGGGTTGTGGCTGGAAGGGCATCCGCTGCGTAAAACATATGCTGGATAAGTTGGCAGTTCATTCCGCTGTGGCGATCCCTGATTAATAAAGGGACTAAGCCAAAGAGAAAATGAATGAATCAATTTTGCTGAAAACTAAAAATATTGCAATGTAAATTTTTTCCAATATCATGCAGCCCTAGTATTGAGCCATCTTTACACAGCCGATTTAAGGCAGCCTGTGTAACGATCTGTGTAAATACACATTTTGAATTTAAGCGACTTCAGGTTTGGTTTGTGTGTCGCCTTTGCTGCGTAAAGATAATTCATTTTAATTATTCACTGCATTTATCATTAATAATCATAATAATGTCAGTGTAATATTATGACATATCAATAATATTACAATAAATGTGCAATGTATGCAGATATATTGAAACTAAACATCCCATTTTTTATTGAAAACAGATGTGATGTAAAAACAAATAAATAAATAAATCTCTTATAGCTCTGCCAACATTTTCCCTCATTTCCAGCATACTTGCATTGTGTCAGGAAGAAACATTTATTAATATTCATTCATTCATTTTCTTTTCGGTGTAGTCCCTTTATTAATCTGGGGTCGCCACAGCTAAATGAATCGTCAACTTATCCAGCATATGTTTTATGCAGTGGATGCCCTTCCACCCACAACCCATCACTGGGAAACACCCATACACTCATTCACACAGATACACTATGGCCAATTTAGCTTATTCAATTCACCTATAACGCACGTCTTTGGACTTGTGGGAGAAACCGGAGCAACCGGTGGAAACCCACGCAAATACGGGAAGAACATGCAAACTTCACACAGAAATGCCAACTGACTCAGCTGAGGTTCTAACCAATGACCTTCTTGCTGTGAGGCGCTACTGCGCCACCCACATTTATTAATATATGAATATATGAAATGTACAAATTATTCAAACCTAATATATGGTCATCAGACAACCCTTATGTTGTTCTGCGTTTTATTAATATTTTATAGCACATTCAGTAAAAAACAATTATAGTAGGATGCTATTTAGTGGTGTCGATAAGAAAGGACACTTTGAAGGGTTTCAGAGAGTGAAGGGCAAATACAGTTCAAAGTAAATTAAATGAGTTTTGTGATTATTTTAAGGAGCTTTATGTCAAAAATGCTCTTGAAAGAACCATTTAATGCAACGTTAGTACAAATGACTTTGAAAACTTCCTCAAAGTAAAACAACTGCAATTGCTTCCACATAATAATGAGCAAGAGCTTTCTTCAAGCCTTCAAAGCCTAGAGCTGAGTTTTTTGAGGAGAATAAAGCAGATTTTTTTTTTTTCATCTGCCATTTCTCTCGCAAACAGACGATGGAAACTTTTGAAAACTTGAAGCTGACTGACTAAACAAAGAATTACAAATTGGAAACTGGAGGCAATTTGATTAATACTCAAAGCTAAGCCTCCCCCTCAGTTCAGAGATAAACAGAAGACTCAGACTTTTTGGGTTTAGTTGCAAGAATATCTAGCCCTGGAAGAGTCAGAGGGAATTATGTTCTGCGAGCATCTGAATCATCACAATCTTCTCTGGTGGTCTTGTTCCAATATCTTTATGGATTTGATTCATGCATTACATGGCAAATACTGTACTATCTTATATCCCATAACACTCCTTATACAGAGAGAAGGATTAGTGCTTTTTTATCCTCCCATTGCCAAACCCTTGTCTACTGGCACAAAGACAAGCTTCCACTGCAACTTTATGACTCTAATAGCAGGATAAAGAAATAAACTGAGCCAGTAAGATTATAGCATAGGATATTGGGAAATATCCATGCCATTTTTTGTTTGCAGTGTTCATCAGATAATCAATAAGAATATTGTTAGTGTAGTAAAAGTGTTATGGCTATGTTTGGGTTACATGTAATCCCAATTAGTATGTAATGTAATTGGGTTACATACTTATTCATTTATTCATTTTTCTTTCATTTATTCATTACAATTGTATTATATAATTTTTGTCAAGTATTTATTACTAAACAGCCATTTATTTTGTTGATTACTTTATTTTTAAACACATTTTGTAAGATAATAGCAAGTAGGGATGTTCAGATCTGATCACGATTGGATATCGGGCCTGATCACGCAGTATCAGACTTGATACGAATCGGACATTACCTCTCGATCAGGACAAAAAAAAATTAATATATTTTTGTGCAATTTATATTGTTTTACACGCACACACATTTAAAAAAAAAAACTTCCAATATTACTTTTAGTTAGATTATCCACTGGCTTCCCATATTGAAGCTTCCCATACTCTTTCTTTCCATACTCGTTCTATGCCCGCTTTGAAGCCCAGGACAGCGCGCACACACAGCGCGCTCCCGCGGCCGATACAGAAACCGCCAGCACACTCACTGTTTCTGTAGCAGATGTAACGAGATCTTTCCGTCGCGTGAACATCCAAAAAGCTACGGGCCCAGATGGCATCCCTGGACGTGTACTTAAAGCATGCGCACACCAGCTAGCGGGGGTTTTCACGGACATCTTTAACCTCTTGCTCTCTCGGTCTATGGTTCCCACATGCTTTAAAACAGCTACTATTGTGCCAATACCGAAATCAGCTAAAACCACATGCTTGAATGACTGGCGTCCGGTTGCACTGACACCCATCTTCAGCAAGTGCTTCGAGAAGCTGATTAAAAATCACATCTGCTCTGTACTGCCCGCTAACACTGACCCTCTGCAATTTGCATACAGAAATAACCGCTCCACTGATGATGCAATTGCTTTCACCTTGCACACTGCTCTGTCTCACCTGGAAAACAAAAACACATATGTGAGAATGCTGTTTGTGGACTACAGCTCAGCATTCAACACCATAGTGCCTGCCAAGCTGGTGGTGAAGCTCCAGGCTCTGGGCCTACACAGCTCTCTGTGCAACTGGATCCTGGACTTCCTGTCAAGCAGACGCCAGGTGGTCAGAATGAACAACATCACCTCATCCACACCGATCCTCAACACTGGTGCTCCACAGGGCTGTGTTCTCAGCCCACTCCTGTACTCCCTGTACACACATGACTGTACATCCAAACACAGCTCCAACGTCATCGTTAAATTTGCTGATGACACAACGGTGGTGGGCCTAATCACAGATAATGATGAGACGGCCTACAGAGAGGAGGTGCACACTCTGACGCAGTGGTGTCAGGAAAACCACCTCTCACTCAACATCAGCAAAACCAAAGAGCTGGTGGTGGATTTCAGGAGAGAGAAGAACGAACACACTCCCATCACCATCAACGGGACACCAGTGGAGAGAGTCAGCACTTTCAAGTTTCTTGGAGTACACATCGCTGAGGATCTGACATGGACTGCTCACACAGACGCAGTGTTAAGGAAGGCACAACAACGCCTCTTCTTCCTCAGGCGCCTCAGGAGGTTTGGAATGAGCCCCCACATCCTCCGCTCGTTCTACACCTGCACCGTGGAGAGCATCTGGCTGCATCACTGGCTGCATCACCACCTGGTACGGGAACAGCACCAGCAGCAATCGCAAAGGTCTACATAGGATTGTGCGAACTGCTGGACGTGTAGTAGGAGGTGAGCTTCCCTCCCTCTAGGACATCTACACCAGGAGGTGCATGAGGAAAGCCAAGAGAATCATCAGCGACTCCAGCCACCCAAGCCATAGACTTTTCTCTCTGCTACCCTCAGGCAGACGGTTCCGCAGCATTCGGTTACGCACCAGCCGACTGAAGGAAAGTTTCTTCCCTCAGACTATCAGGCTGATGAACACTTAACACACCCCACACAAACTCTCCCATACCCCACACTGCACACCATAAAGATGTATATATATATATATACACATACATACATACATACATACATATATATACACATATACACACACACACACACATATACACACACACACATATACACACACACACATATACACACACACACACACACACACACACACACACACACACACACACACACACACACACACACACAAAAACTAGTACAGCCAAATTTAGTCAAACTTATATTAAAAATCAAAAATATTAAATACAAATAAAATAAAATAAAAACAGGGAAAAAAAATCAAAAGAAGCAAAAAAATAAAAAAAAACAATTGTTAGTTGACATTTTGTAGGTTGTCATTTTATTTTTGCAATATTTTGCTTTTCTGTTTTGCTAGTATAAAATACCAGCCATGCTCCACGTACCTGACCAGGTAACTCTTAAGCTGCCCGCTGTAGGTGATGACCAGCAGCTCGGCTGACCATTGGGCACTAGCCGTGTACTCCAAAAACATCAGACCTGCTGCTGCATAGCTGAAATCTCCAGGGAAGCTCATGGCCTGCAGAGACAGACAAAAGAAAAAGAAAAAAAACATCAAACAGACAAGGTAGAGATACAAGCAGAGTTGGAAAGTGACAAAAAAAATATATAGAGTCATACAGGCCATTACACTGTGAGGCTGTAGGATGGAGAAAGACCATCTTGTGAGACTAAACTAATAGTTTTTGACAGAGATGGAAGACTGCAGAGTAATGCGAAGGAGGATGAAAAAAAAAACTGAGAAAGAGTCAGAGACAGACTGACTGAGACCTCACCAGCAGCGCAATCAAAAGAAACGCAGAGGGGGGAATTTGAAAAGTGGTAAAGGGGCAAGAGAGCTCGCTTTCTGATAGAGAAACTCCTCTGAAAATGTCCTTTAAGGGCATCGAGGGGCTTAGAGCTGAAGGGAACCAGAAAATGTGTTCCTTGCTTGGGCAACGGAGTGGGAAAGCCCCCTCTCGAGAGGGTCAGGCCTATCCAGTGTAAAGATGCAGAGAATGAGAATGAGAGAAGAGCCAAGCTGAGCAGAAAGCCAGAGGGCAATGCACACAAGCCTGAAATTCAGTCATTAGGAGACCATCATTATAGTTAGCACTTATACTGAAACAGAAGAGAGTGCTCTTACTGTGCGCACAAAAAAGAAAAAAAGTTGGACTGAGCTCTGAAAGTGGAATCAATGTCAACAGAGAGGATGAGTGACAGAGACCGGGAGAGTGACAGCAGGTGAGAAATGCTGAAGGACGCTGTGAGTGACATACCGGTGGTATAATGAAGAGTTCGCTGCCCATCAGGTCAAAGACTCGGACCGTGCCAGTGCTGTCGGCATATGCTAGCAGAGCGCAGTCATGACTCCACGCAACCTTGCGCCAGTGAGGGTTCGGGTCCTTGGGCACTGCAGAAGAAAGGAGAACATGATGCTCTCTTTACTAAATATATTTGTGGAATTTAAACTACGTTGGCAAAAGAATGCCATTGTATGAGTTATACGAGTCATGAGATAAAAAAATTATATATATATATATATATATATATATATAACAGAAGCAATGAGTTTAATATTACAAGAGTGCAGTTTTTGAATCGCAAAAAAATTTGATTTTATGAAACACTTCATACAACATACATTTTCGACAACATTGGGCCAGTTTTACAGCGTAATGGCAAATTAGCAGGTGCGAGTAATCTACTATGACCAGGCGTCACACACTTTTTAGTTTATTTTTTTCTCTACTGGAGGTAAGGGGGCTAAAATAATATATTTGCTGCTTGTTTAAAGCTAGCTAAATCAACACAATTATTGAGATTTTTTTTTGGGGGGGGGGGCTTCTTTGTTCATTTTCAATCCATTTAAATTAGTGAAAAAAAAATAAAATTAAGTTAACCCAGCATTTTTTTACAGTCTATATAGCCATCAGATCTTAAACAAAGGCATGGTTTTATTTTATGTAGGCCTATTCATTTATTTAAATATTGGCCAAAGAATAGGCATTTTCAAAAAAAAAAAAAAACCAAACAAGCGTAAAACAAGACAAGGAAAAAAACCTTTCACGTGCAAAGGTGAAAGATTTCAGAACTGGACAGCACCCATGTGCTTAGCTTGCATGCCTTTTTACCTTTACTTTCAGCAAGCCATATCTCACTGTATTTATGCGAGACGGTCCACAAGATGTAGATTTTGACAACAGCTTGTGCGTCCTCCTGGCAACAACAACTGCTACTATTTGAAGCACAACTTTTAAGGCATTAAAAAATGGAGCAAATATTTATTTAAGGAGTGTAAATGCTAGTAAATCATGTTGCGCAATTCATTAAAATACTTATCTCGTGTAAAATTCAGTGAAGTCAGGCAAAAAAAATAGCTTTCCATCCATTTTCTGTGCTATTCTTCTCTGCATGTCTATTAAATACAGAGAGTACTGTTTTAACAACAAAAAGCCAGTTTGCGATGGCCCATTGTCTGTTTCTGAAAACTCACAACAAAAATGTTTTCTATAAAACTGTTTTTATACACCAATTTGTGATTGAATGTCTAATTGCCACATCATGTACAAAAATTTAATTGCTTGGAAAAAAAAAAAACATCAGGATGCAAGCCATTTACTACAACCGTAACCTCTACTCAGCATTTCAAACTTCTTTTTATTTTCCTAAATATAGAACAAAATTGAAGTTTGTTTTAAAAGTGCAGTATGTAAGTTTGACACCCAGTGGTTGAACTAGGTATTGCACACCTGTTTCAAAACATAGGCAAGCACAGGTTGACAGATTAATGACACCAACAGCAGTGTGCCTGACTATCGAGCTCAAAGGCTGAATGAGGGCTGATTTAAACTGTGTTCTAAATAAAAGCTATGGCACACGAAAGAAGAAATATTTTTGATATTAAAAGGAGAAATTTATATTTTAGAAATGGCTTCTATTTCTTGCAGATGAACAACAGAAAACTGACAATGATTACCATATGTGATTTACTCAGTGTTAAATGCTGATAATTTGAGTTTGAATGCCATTTCACATGATATTTATTGCCATACTACTGAAGAGGCAGATAGTTCACGTCAGATCTTGAAAATAAAATAAACGGTTTAAAATTGAACTTCAAAAATGTGACTGGTGTGACAAGTATCAGTGATTCAGCATGTACATTTTTTAATGTGGTAAAGAGGTTTAATATGTATTAATTAGATTATGAAGCTTAACATTTCATTGGAGTGCAGTAAGTGCACTATTTAGTGCTTCTGAATGGCTGTATTTACTTTTCTGTTGTATTTTGTCTAGTGCAAACAGCCAAATTGCTTAACACTGCAAATCGTGTCACGTAACATTGTTAGGACAAAGGGTTACAACATAACCTGCTCACCTAATCTTTACATTCGTAACCTTTATATTATTTGCTATATAATAAACACTTCATGTGGAACTCTGAATCTGTGTCTCATTTCAGAGGCTGTTGTCCACTGGAGGTCACATTTCGGTCGCGGTCACATACTTTGAGAGCCTTCCTGACTCACTGAATGAATGAAATACACAGTTTTCCACCAAGGCAACTCGGAGTGCAGAAGTATAATTGGCTAAACTGGCATTAGGCGGGTTAAATTACCAAAACAAAGACAGACATTCCAGCACATAATGCACCTTTTCAAAGCAGAATATCTGAATTTAGCACTGTTTTTCAGATAAACAACTATGTTTACTTAGCATATTTCCAAAATATATGCAAAAAAATGTATGGTATTTTTATGCTTTAGAAGAGTCAAAAACATACATACAGCACCTTTAAGTGTCTCAGGGCATTTAACAGGCATCTAGATATGATCTACTTTCATGTGTTAAACACTTGGACACATGTTCTCCTGTTGACTTAACTTGCGTTTCAGGTAGATACAAAATGTCAAAACCACTTTAAACCATCAATTAAGCAACATTCTGTAATGCAAAGCCTCATTTTCACGACTTCCCCAGTCACTGGAGAGAAAAACAGAGCCATCATCCATCAAAACCCTCACCACCAGCACAGATTCTGTGCAGGATGAGCCCAAGGCTTTCCAATTAAAGTTCAAAAGCCCAGCATGATAAAAATCTGTATACTTAAACACTAAAAGTAACACTTAAACACCAACAGCAGCTTCAGGGCCTAGAAAACATTTTATCGCCACAGCATCCTGCAGAGAACATACAGGGCACTTCAAAACGCAAGCCTAAAACCATCCAACCAGCGCGCATCAGACAAGAGGGGGTTAATAAGGCAGACGTTTGATTAAAACTATTTTGGCTTTGGTCCTAGCTGCACCACTGAGATCAGATGCACCCAACGCTGCAGTGAACATCAAGGCTTTAGCAAACTTACCATCAGCCCAACCCCTGAGGTGCCGGGGGGGGAAAGCAGGAAACGCAAGCTGGCGATTTCTATTCAGGTAGAAATTAACAGAAATATTGAGATGGAGAGATTCAATAATTCACAATGAACGATGGCACTTAGCTAGATAAATATCGGTGGGGGAAACGCTTAAGCAGGGTTCATAAATCACCTTTCAGCTGTTAAAAGCTAATTAATCTAAGATGAACGCCAGGGCCAATATGGCTGAATTTGTGGGATGAGTGTACTGTATGCTATCTGGGCACATTTGTGCACCGTAAATCTAATTTAAATAAAAAAGGGGGGAAAACAGAGTGCTTTTTTAGAAAGGAAATATGCAAAGTCAGCGTATTGCCCCGATTGAGCGCATATTCACTATAAAAACGTCTCACAGAGAGTGAAAGCGTTAGGGCAGCTGAGTCACTTTGTGCTCTCTCTATAAGAAACAAACCTGAGGGACTCGCAAATTGCATTTGAACGCAAAACAGAGCAGGCAGTTTATTGCTGGCAAATCGTGACTTTCTGTTGGGGCTGAATGATTTTCTCTAATGCTCTTGTGCTGGATTGCATTCACTTATTAATTGTGATGAACTAGAACCATGTGACATTGCATGGCTGTGATTTGTTGTGACATTATAAGACAAACACATTGTCTGCTTGTCAAATTTGTTCTCTTCTCAGACCAAAAATACTGATGATTTATTTTGTACTACAATTTTGTCATGGAAGTACAATTTAGTGGTATGGTAGTAATTGCCAATAACTGGAAATATAAGTAATTATTCAATTAGTTTAAAACTTAAGCAAGATAGACATATTGAAATTTAAATATAAAAACTAAACTCAATTCACCTATAGAATGTCTTTAAAAGTGTGAGGGAAACTGGAGCACCCAGGGGAAATCCACGCGAACACGAGAAGAACATGCAAACTCCACACAGAAATGTCAACTGACCCAGCCGAGGCTCGAACCAGCGACCTTCTTGCTGTGAGGCAACCCCAGAACCAAATTACTAAAACTTAAAAATAATATATGTATTTTTTTTTAAACTACAATAGTTACTTAAAGGCGCAGTATGTAAGTTTGACACCCAGTGGCTGTGCTAGGTATTGCACTCCTGAATTTAAAATAAATGCAAACGCCGGATGCCAGATTGAGTACAGGAGGAGTGATTTAAACTGTGTTCTAAATAAAAGCAATGACACGCGACAGAGGGAATATTTTCCATATTTAAAGGAAGTTTTGGTTCTAACTTCTGAATGGCTGTATTTACATTTCTGTCATGTTTCGTCTGGTGCAAACAGCCAAACTGCTCATAACTGCGTATCTCGTCACAGAGCTATTGTTAGGACATGCAGTTACAATGTAACCTGCTCACCTAATGTTTACGTTTGTAATATTTATATCATTTGCCAATTAATAACCTCATGTGGAACTGAATCTGTCTCATTTCGACGTCTGATACTGTCTATTTCGGTCACGGATGCATGCTTTCAGTCTTTCTGAATGAATGAATTACGCTGTCTTCCAACAAGGCAACCCCGGGGTGCAGAAATATAATTGGCTAAACTGGCATTGTGCAGGTTAAATTTACCTAAACAAAGACAGCATTCTGGCACAGAAAAACCATTTTAAAAGCAGAATATCTGACTTCAGCATTGTTTTTCAGTTAAACAAGTATGTTCACTTGGGATGTTTCACTTGGGACACATATTATGGTATTTTTATGCTTTAGAAGAGTCTTAGAAGAATCTGGCATTCTTGAGTTTCAGTATAGACAAAGTTTAATCACTGGATTGAAGTAAATTGTCCTTATCGTGTTTTATTCACGCATTCATTCGCACACTCATTCCAGCCAAACTAAAAGAAAATATAGCTGCAAGCAGCCATTAAGGGGCCAAGCAGTTCAGAGCCAGAATGAGTAAAGCAGTCCAGAGGCAGAATGAGCACATTTGTGGGTGCCTTAAACAAAAAAACCTTTTGCCTATTGAAATGAATTTTACAACACTTGGTCAACATGGTCAGACGATGATCCGAGTCGAATTTGGTGATATTTTTTAAAAACTGTCTAGGAGGAGTTTGCTAAATAATTTTTTTTTAACAAAATCAATATGGCGGACAGGAAGTTTAACCAAATATGACATATTTGGTATCAGTGTTTTCAACATGACCCAAGGAATAAGTTGAGATCAATTTTACCATAATAAACATATGCAGTTGTAAGTTATTAGCACATTTTTTATCATTATTTTTTGGCAATTAGTAAACAGTTTATAACTTGTGACCACTAGGTGGCACTCTTACCAAGTTTATGTGTTGTGATCATTGTGAGTTGCCAATGACACACCTAAAGTTAATTGTCAATATGTTTAAGGATTGCAGAGTTACAACTTAAGAATAACTTTGACATCGTGCTAGTACATTTGTAGATGTCGTAAACAACAACCATTTTGCTAATTGATATGATTTTGGTCAACATGGTCTGTAGATCATGTGATTCGATTTTGCTAAAAATTGGATAAACGGCCTAGGTTTGATCAAATAGGTTTTGCAAAAAAATTCAAAATATCGGAAAAATTTTAATGACGGAAAATGACGTCATAGGGTGCATATGAATCAGCTTGAGCCAAGGATTCAGAAGAAAACTAATTTTATTTGCAGCCCATTCAGTTCAAAAGTTTTAACGATAAACATTAGTGAAATTTTGGACAAGTGGTGGCGCGAGAGAGTTTGTGCTAGAGACTTCAGGTTTGCTGTGGTTCATGTTGACACTGCCCTCTATCATTGTGCCAAATTATACAACTTTCCCACAAATGGCTATATGGGCTGCCATTCAAATCTGGTGGAAGAAATGGAAGAAGAATAATAGAAATGCTAACGGAAACAATAGGTGCCTCCGCACGTGCAGTGCTTGGCCCTAAAAAGACTTTCTCCAGGGGACAAATATAATGGGAAACACTCTGGAAAAAAAAAATCCTTGTTCTATTAAATATCACTTGAGAAATATTTTACAGAAGGGCTAATCATTTTGTTTTTAACTGTACATGACTTTGCGTACAGCACCAATTAACATATATATGCATCCAAAATTTAACTTTTTTTTTTTAAACAATGCATTACACATTTACTTAAATGTCTATGGCAGGATTCCATCTGTTATACTCATTGTGG
Organism: Danio tinwini; assembly: GCA_903798205.1. Classification (NCBI taxonomy): domain Eukaryota; kingdom Metazoa; phylum Chordata; class Actinopteri; order Cypriniformes; family Danionidae; genus Danio; species Danio tinwini. The sequence goes on from CAIGQZ010035027.1 coordinate 15,631,469, forward strand.
AAATCATACATAAATCCCTTGTAAATTGACTATACCTCAGCTCTTCAGACACTTATATCACAAGTTTCCAATCACCACATGCAGACAAACATATTAAAACAGGGCTACACAATATATCGTTTCAGCATCAATATCGCAATGTGCGCATACCCAATAATCACATCTCAAAATGTGCAATGTGGAGTCTGAATTATAGTTGACGATGAGCTACAGGATTGTGTTTATTAATTGTATTTAACTACTGTATTTAAACAATTTATTTTGGTTTTAACCAAATATCAACATTTTAAAGCGAAAACAAGATTATTTAACTTACCCAACTGGAACATAATAGGGATGCACCGATACCACTTTTTTTACAAACCGATATGGGTACGAGTATTCTAATTTGTGTACTTGTCGATACAGAGTACCGTAACGATAATTCATAGATTTGGTTTCAATAATTTTATTTTTTTTTTGCCTGTAGCAAGTTGCATGAACAAAAATCTTTAACAGAAGGCTGTTCCAAGCCAAAGATATACACACATTGTTGATAACCCTGCAAATCCAGAACTTATCTATTAATGATTAAGCATGTACATTAAAAGGATGAGTTATCCTTGTGCTGACATGCATCCACGACTTTACGCATTACACAAAGTGTGTGCAGTGGATGTTACTTTATGGAGTCACTCTTATTGCATATTGGGGACGCATAAAACCCTATTATGCTTGATTCTTTTATATTCACGAGTCCTGCCCTTAATCCGCTGATCAGGTAATCAAAAAGTAGGCTACTTGATGTTTAACTATGGGTGGGTCTCGGGTAGATAAGATCAATAGCCCTAAATACGCAACGCATATTCTCATTTTAAAAATCATGCGATCATCATCTTACAATGTTTAATAATAATCGTATTTTTTTATTACAACAAAAATGATTTAGCAATGCCGCGCCACTGACAAGCCAACTGCAGGGAAACAAAGCAACCATCGTGGCAACCACAGCGATCACTTTTTCCAAAGTTTAGCTGTTCTTTTATGCACTTGATTATTATGAGTTTAATGTTAAAAAAAAAATCAATAATGAATAGGCCTACAAGAGTGTATCCTGTGTGTGTGTGTGTGTGTGTGCGCGTCTTATCACTGAAGCCGCTCTCTTCCAAAACCGAAAGTTGCTTCGTCTGTCTGGCAATATTTCGGCTTTTATTCGAATGGAAAGTTAATTGAGATAAGCCAAAATTAAAAATTGCAGTAAAATAACTGTGACATGCGGCCACACATCGAATCTAAGGTATGATCTCATTTCTCTCGTGCTGTCATCCAGACATCGATACATAGACACCACACAAGTCAAGTCGCAAAACTGAGGTTTGTACCAACTGACAGAATATCTGAAGCCTTTGCGAAATCGGTCAAAATACAGCACTGAAATTAAGAGGTATAAATGTCTTTGAGCCAAAAAGTCTATCTGTAGGATATCTGTAAAAGCGCAATCAGAGCCAAAATGTAGAAGTTGTGTAACCTAATATTTATATTAATTCTAATAAAATGAAACCAAAATAAATTATTCATTGTATTTTTTGTTTGATAAAAAGATATATGGAACCGAAAAAAAAAAATAAATAAAAAAAAAATCAAAGGATGGCTAGTTTGTATTAATGCGTTTTAAAATTATTGAAAATATGCTTAGCCTATTTAAGCTAAATGGTTATATACGCTGCCAATAGGCTAGCCATTCATTAAATTTTATTTTACTGTGTACTGGGTTATAAATTAATGTATATTTTAAAATAAAAACTAAATGTAGCATGTCTCGCTGTCATTTAAATCATGCAATTCATAACACACCAGAGATGTATATAGTCTATGCATTGTGTAAACTTGCAGGGAGGTGTTGACCAATAGCCATACTGCGCACCACTTTATTGAAGTCTAATATCTCGGAGGGAGATTATGTTACCCGATAGCCTTTATTAACTTGAGAGATTTTAAAAATAAGACATTTAAAAAAAAACACGCAAATCGGCAACAAATAAAACTGGTCACGTGGAGTTCAGCACTTGTCATTTGCCAGTGTTTGCTGTGTAGTGTGTATAGTGCCCCTATGCAGTGCGTGTCAACTGTCAATTGGTGAAAGAGAGAAAGAAAGAGAGAAAGCGCGCGTGAGAGCTGAAAGCCAGTATCGATATAACCAAAAGCAAGATCATATCTTTATAAATATTCCATTAATGATACTTAGCGAGACATTTATACATTTACATGGTGTTTATTGAGACTGTAAAGATCAGACAGCCTATACAGATCACACAGAAGCTGTAAACTGACACTCGCGCTGTGACCGCACATAATGTTCAGCTCTGACGAGGCGCTTTTATTTAGCCTGTAGTCTTTAGATTTTTTACATAATGTTCCATAATTTAAAGTTTCTTTCAATTATTAATTATATATATATATATATATATATATATATATATATATATATATATATAAATAAAAATGAATGCTAGCTTGTTTAGCTGTGATCATTATGCCAGGATCATGTCTTATTCAGTTTATTCTTCAGTAGCCTATAGATTTGTTAATGTATTTTATAAACAGATTGATTATAAGGACTAAGTTATTAATATATAATACTTTAGGCTAATTTTTTACATTAAGACATTGAAGTCAGGTAGGACAACAAATCACATCTATGTAGTAAATTACTGTGGAGTGGTATCGGTGCGTGGTATCGGCCTTTCATGTACCAAACGAGTATTTTAACCAAGTATCGGTGCATCCCTAGAACATAATTAAGCGTGTTTAAAGTCAAAAATTTGTACTTAATTCTTCTGAAGCAGAAAACAACTTTTTCATATTGATCCAAGATTTGTTGTATATTTGCACTAGAAATGAGACAATAAAAACATTTTTTGCAATTTCATTATTTAATTTCTAGACCCAAATACTGCTAGACTCCTGAGAAATCTGATTGAATTCAAATTATCTTTGCAATATTGCAGAAAAATGAAATATTGCAATATCAGATTTTTCCAATATTGTGCAGGCCTACAGTACATTAAAGCAGTATCTTTGCTTCTCATCTGATGCTTTTAAGTCTGCATTGCATTTACGATACGAATAGACGTGCAGAAACGATATGAAGAGTTTCATTTACACACACATAATTTTTTAATGAATGATTGAGAACAAAATGCATTGTGCTGGGAAAAGCATATTCCCATCAGCACACAATACACACTTATCTAGCATATATAAAATATTTCATTTAACGCCATAAGATGAGAGAGGAAAAAAAGCATGAATATAAAAGCACAAAAGACTGTGCCAATTAATCAAACACATCCATTATATAGATTTCACACCAGTGGAAATTCTGCCCTCACTGAAGATACTGGCTAAACGCAAATCTCCATGAAATGAACTGAAATGAACTAAGACAGTACGAATGAAAGTGAATTGAAAGCAGACTTGCATGTCTGCAGGCCTGTTCTCTGAATGATATTGCTCATAAAATATTCAAGGCAAATGTAAAGATAGAAAAAAAAATGTAGAGCAGGGAAGAAAATAACAAGTAAAACAGCCTATTTAACCAAGGACGTGACTCTTAAAGTGGTGGATTTCATTCTCTGAAATAGCCTATATAAAAATCAAATCAAAAGGTACAGTTAGGCAGAGATCTTGACTGAACAAACAGATCTGGCAAAAAGAATATAAAAATATATAATTTTGCTACTTTTTAAGCAGGTAAAGACATGGATTTAACACATTTATTGTGGCAATAGGCCAAAACAAAATAAGATTTTTAAAATGCATCTTTAAGCCTGAGCAGAAATCTTGATTGAACAAAGATGTACAGCAATCAGGCACAGGGAGAATACAACTGAAAAAAAACAATAAAAAAACAATAATAATAATTATTATTATTATTATTACAACAACAACGACAATAATAATAACTTTTTAATGCATCTTTAAGCCTGAGCAGAAATCTTGATTGAACAAAGATGTATAGTAACCAAGCACAGGAAGAATAAAATTAAATGAAATTAAAATTATTTTTTAAAATGCATCTTTGAATTTTGATTGAATATAGATGCACAGTGATCAGGCACAGGGAGAATATAATAAAATAAATCTTAAAGACAAGACCATAAACAAAAAAAAATGAAGAGAAAAATAAACCAAAATTCTGAAAATTTGCAAAAAGTGGGAAAATAATGGAAAATAAAAAAGTGACTTTATGATGAAAAAAAAAATGTAAACAAATAAATAATTTGAAATAATAATAAACACAGTACTTCCTAGTTCATCATTACACCACCAATGAAATTTTCACCTCATAGCCATCAAATAATTGATACTGACCAGTCAGGCTAATACAGTTTATGAAAGAATAAAATGTTTCAAAAGTTGTGAACATTTTGTGATAAATATATAAATAAATTTTCTGTAAATTTCAAATTCATAGACATTATTATTATTATTATTATTATTATTATTATTATTATATGTAAAAGACTGTTGAAAATTTTGGGAAATATCCTGGTATAAAGGTCTTCATCAATGGCAGAGCTGTGATGAAACAAAACACCATTGGCTGCTTTTTAAAAAGGGAGGAGATACACTATGTCTCACCCTCTTAAACATAGAATAAAATGTATATTTCAAAGTACTTCACGCGACCTTTGACTAAAAAACTAAACATTTACTGTACCTTGGCATTTTCCAATGATGGATCCAAAGTCATCTCTAGCTGACCTGAAAGAGCATTTTAAGAGTGATTTTAAATTTAATGTGAGGTTTTCAGTTCACAATAGCATCCCTACGCAAATATTGACCGTGGAGAAACTATAGATTTTTTTAGATTAAGCAATTTAATGTTTAGAGGTTGTTTTCCGAGCATCAGGCTGTGAATTTCTCAGACCCTGAAGCGTGACACTTTCATTCCTGCGTGAGCAGATTAGCGTAATAAATCACACCATACAGAAACTGAATTGTACATGAAACACACATAAATACATTTTAAAAAATTCAACATCTGCGCAAAAATCATTAATCTCAGAAGCAGCGTTGCTCAGCTTTACAGCACCCGAGATGAGGCTGAAAAATTAACCAATTACAGAAAGGCCAAACATTACCAATCGATGTGCAGAATTACCTTATTTCCACACATTGGTCCTGAACCACAGCCAGGAGCTTCCCATTACTGCACAGGGGGGAAAAAAGAAAAATAAATAAATAAATGAACAACATTGTGGGAAAAAGAAGACAGAATGATTGTGTAAGCAAACGTGGAGCCAAAAATAAACATTTCTAACACAGAGTACATCGTCTTCTATCTGAAAATCAATAGCTAATTAAAGCTTGCTGTCTCTGCTTGTATTGCGCTGTTTTGCATAAGCAGATAACTGGCAGGAACAAGTAGAATGGTGAAGGGAAAAGATGAGTTTAATTGAGATTACGCCGCTAGCATCCACAAACAGACATTTAATTAAATTTGGATATCTCGCAAAAACCAAAAGATGCAAAATAATCATTTGTCAAAAATCCAAGAAGGCAGTAATGAGCCGAAAACAACTCCAAACGCAAATAAGTCAAAATTAGAGGCACAATGCAATAATTTTAGTGAGACAGTATCTAATGCACTTTTCGAATGCAGAGTCAATGAGGTGGAAGTGATCAATAGAGAAAACGCTGAGGCATTAAGTGGAAAAGACACACTGTAGATGAACCTAACAAAACCTGCCTGGAACACACTGACCTTGAAAAGCTTTTATGTGTTTAAAACAGAGTTTTTACCTTGCCAACACCAGCTGCCAGTTCACCTGTTTAGTTGCAAGGCGAACCAGTCCAGCTGGAAGAGTTGAACTGGAGGGGCTGAAATTCAGAAAGTAAAGATGTTCACACATTTAGACACTAAAATCTGGATGAAATAAAAAAACTACTGAGGAAAATACTCTAGGAATACACTGAAAAAAAAATTACTTTTGCTTGCTTGTTCAAAACTAATTATTTAAAATGAGTTGAAACAAACACAATTCTGAAGTTTTTTCGGGACAACTTGAATGTTTTATGTTCAATCCACTTAAATTTGTATTAAAAAAAAAAAAAACACAAGTTAACTTAATTGATTTGTGTTGAGACTACATACAGCACTTGTGTGGAACTCATCATCTTTTACAGTGTAAAAGACATGTATGATTAATCATCAAAACGATTTAATCTTGATTCATTTATTTACATGATCTGATTCCTAAAAAGACAATGATTCGGCTGTCTGTTAGGGTAAAGTCTAGATGGCATGCATATATACATATACAGATACATATATACATTATATATGTATACATATATACATATATGTATACATATATACATATATGTATACATATATATATATATATGTGTGTGTGTGTGTGTGTGTGTGTGTGTGTGTGTGT
>CAIGQZ010035027.1:15652896-15664036 GCA_903798205.1 Danio tinwini
ATGATGAAGTTTAAATTGTAAGAGATAGTTGTGTTAAATGCATTTATTTATTTTTTTTCCTAACATCAGTTAAGGTTGCTGAAAATGTTTTGTTTGGCATCTTATTTACTTAATTTTTGTTTGTTTGTTTAAGTTAACAATAATAACAATTGCAATAGGATAAAAAAGGCAAACGCATACAAATAAGTAAAAATTTCACAAAAAAAATGAAAACCAAAATTATTAAATTATTCCAAAAAACAACACTTTATATACCAAAATGTTTCAATTAAATCTTAAATCTTGTCAGCCGTATTAATACAAGAATCATTTGATGATGCATAAATATTCATAGTGCAGCACAATTTAAATTATTATTGTGTTGTTGACAATTTTGTATTATCACATTATTTATATTTAATGCCCTAAAAACCTAACAAAAAATGATTCTATTGAGTTAAAAAGTTTTTTTCCCCTCAAAGTTAAATACATAAGTGATAAAGTATTTCTCATGCATCCAAAAACACAGCAATTGCTAACATACCCCCTCCCCTTAAAATTATAATCAATCTGACTCAACAAACAGGTTTACTGTACAAGCAACTTGATTAAGACTCCAAAATGTAAAACCACTAAATAAGATGTGATTAGCAAACTTATTATTCCAAAGAAGTTTATCTAAACTCCAGTAAAGCTGTAAGCTAAATAAACACACTTATATTGAAACACTTGTTCTCTGCAAAGCCTCTTTGAAATGACGACTGCCTCAAAAACATGCGGCCTACAAGCGGCCTACCTAGACAACACTGGGCATTATAGTCACGTTTTATCCAACTTTTAAGACCTATTCAATCTGCCCTACAATAGCTTAGGCATAAATTGCAGTCATAATGCATTACTGTACATCTTTTTACCTGTCACTGCCTTTGCAACCAGTGAAGAATTGTGTTCTTTCAGTCCACGCAGCTGAAAATAAAACACAAACATCCCGTAATATTTTTATATACCAGCTCTCAACAGTTTGTTAACTGAACAGTTCAAGCGTGGCAACTAGCAACAGCTCCTCAAAATAAGCAGCTGGTTATTAAAAACAAGCAAACATGCAAATGAATACCGCATATGAAGGGCTTTAAATCACCATAGTAATATTTAAAACATTAAAAACATACTGTCTATATGGGTGATGATGAACTTGGATACGTGGCTCAAAACTACTTGCGCAGAAACGGTTTGATTATAAGCATGCGGATATTCCAAAAATAATAACGTATTAAAATAATGTGAGCGTATTTTCACAAACCTGAGTGTCCGTTTCGGGCGGCCATTCCGTGTTAACAAGCAAATCATATAAAATGTTCTCCTCTTCGTCTTCTAGAATAATATCACCTGCCATGTTTTCAATGAAGTGGAGAGCGCACACGTCACACTACGGCAGCCTGCGTGGTACATATAAAGAGACTGATTTTGCTTGTATTGATTGCTTTGGATTATAAGTAAGTTGTTTTGTTAAACCATCTAAAACTAAAACGTCAATTTATATAAATTTTTTTATTTCATATGCAAAAACATTTTATTTTTCGTGTTATTAAAATAAGATAAGCGGAACAGAAGCGGGAAAGCGCGATCCGCACGGGTCGTTTCTCACTTGCACTCTGTCAAAACCAGCGTACACCACTTCCGGTGAAGAGGTTCGCAGGAGTTTGACACCATGGCAGCGTTCGGGGGTGAGATTTATCGATCAATCTATCTGTAAATCTGGATTCAATAATACGCCGAATGTCTGCGAGTTTAAATCTTATTATTTTGCCTTACAGAAATGGGAGTGATGCCTGAAATTGCACAGGCGGTGGAAGAAATGGACTGGCTGTGAGTTAGAATGTGCTTACATCATAATGTGTATAATTAATATGTTAGTTATGCTTGTATAAATAAAGTAGGTGATGGTTTGATGGTCACTTTTAGGTTGCCAACAGACATCCAGGCCGAATCCATTCCACTGATTCTGGGTGGAGGAGACGTGCTCATGGTGAGATCTGATATGCACTGCAAATCATATCATTGAGGTAAAGTTGGTTTTATATTCGCACATTCGTTCAGTATCATGGTCCCTATATTGTTTATCATGGTACTTTGAACAATCAGTCTGAAGTCGCATGTAAGTATGACTTCAAAACGACATTAGCAACTATGACTGTGAACAATGTTGTACTTTGATGGTCATTGGCTGCTAATTTGATTCACCTATTTAGAATTTGCAAATAATTATTTTCTAAAATTATATTATTAAGGAGAAAGCCCAAATGTGTGAATATAAAACCAACTTTTGCTCAATCATGTATAGCTGTTTTTTATGAGCATCTTCTAAAAGCTGCTTACTATGCATTTACATGTTTATAGGCTGCTGAGACTGGAAGCGGAAAAACTGGAGTAAGTATGGGACATTTATTTTTGGTTACTTTATTTTAAGGTACAGTTGTAGCTGTTGACAAACTAACTATGACTCAATGAAATCCTAATTTGCTGCTTATTAATAATTATTAAGGTGGTTTGGGGGATTGGGTAGGATTAGAGATGAAGAATAAGATCATGCAGAATATGGACTTTATAAGTACTAATAAACATCCAGTATTTTAATAAAAGGCAAATAATAAGTCACTAGTTAGGGCTTAAACTAAAGAGTTACTTTTATTTATTTATATCAGAACATATATGATTTTAGCTAGGGCTGCACAATTTTCACAGTTTTGTTTTCATGCGATACAGATTACAATATGAATATAATTTCACAGGACGACTTCGGTAAGTCTATTCGGAAAGAATTCATAATTTTACATTGATTGGGATTCGAAGTGCATCTGCATAAAATAAAAAAATATATACAAAAAATATACAAAGTAACAATGCATAGATGAAAACATTAGAACAAAGATAAAAATTCAATAAACATTTCTTCATGGTTTTCAGTGAAGTCTAACAGCATTGAGGTTTAAAATGCAATAACCAAATGTAAATAAACACTTCTTCATTGTATAGATAAACACAATTTATCTTTGTTAAAGTGGCAAACTTTATAATTTCTTGTGCCTAAATGCTTTAAATTAGCTTGAAATCTTAGTTGCAGGCCTTAAAACTAAAGTTTTATTTAAATGAAAGTCTTTTACACCATAAGAACCTTTAATGTCATGTTATATTATACCAACATGACATTGTAGACACGGCGATGTGACTATTGCAGAATCGCACATTGCAATTTCGATGCTGAAACGATATATTGTGCAGCCCTAATTTTAGCTGAACCTGTTGTCTTTGGTCCTTCCAAGGGAAAAGCTAACAGCACCAAAAACAAAAATATTACTCGTGCCCCATACTAATACATTATTGCCTTTTATGAAGCAAAACAAACAGTCTGTGCAAGGAACTGAACGTTATTTTTGACAGAGATGGAAGACAGTGCTGGTGACCAATAATACATTTAATAAATCAGTAAGGATCACAGTTTCAGCTATGTCTCTTGACTTATGTTCTAGTTACAGCAGGGCAAAGTTGCTTTTTTTCAATGGGGGTGGCAAACTCACTACATGTCAGATCTGTATTTTTTTTATCTGTTTAAAAAAATTTAAGCCTAAGGAAGTAGTGAAATTTAAATATAAGAGATTAATGTTGTCTTTTAGGCCTTCAGTATTCCAGTCATCCAAATAGTCTATGAAACCATTAAAGACCTGGAGGAGGGAAAAAAGGGACGCAGCACGATAAAGACAGGAGGAGCAGGTATTAAACTTTCTTCTATATTCATGTCATTAAACTCATTTTTGTTTGTGTATATAGTTAGCATTAATATTTTATCAGTCATAATTGCTATAGGCTGGCCTAACATCATTTAACATTGTAGTTAATTAAAATAAAGCTGAGATGAAATAAAACTAATTGTAACAGGGCCATAACTATTACTAAAACAAAAAAGTTAAATAAAAATATGCACAAAAATAAATTACCAAACAAATGAATAATTCTAAGTAAATAAAAATACTGTAGTCATATAGAAATAATACTTATGATTACTTCAAAACAACAAGCAAAGTGACATACCCAATGTGCTAGATATTGCACGCTGATTTAAAAATTCATACAGTATGTTTTTATTTTATTAAAGCAGAAGAAAAGCAAATAAATGAATTCATAATTATTAATAAACCAGGATTTCTTGTCCATCTCAGTTTTCAGTAAATGGCAGATGAACCCCTTTGACAGAAGTACAGCATTTGGTAAGTGTTGACACTTATATGTGAAAGGCTTAGTTTTACTTTAAACTCCTTATGTGGATTCTTCCTAGTTGTTATGGTGCAACAAAACTGTTATATGATATTTTTCAGCTATTGGTTCAGATGGCTTGTGCTGTCAGAGCAGGGAGTTCAAAGAATGGCATGGCTGTCGTACCACCAAAGCAGTCACAAAAGGTTTAAAATATATATAAATATTTTAAACAATCTTTTTTTTTTTTGTAATTCTGAAAAGTTATTTTACATTGTTCCCCTGCATAGGGAGGTATTATTATGAAGTAGCCTGTCATGATCAAGGGCTGTGCAGGGTGGGCTGGTCCAGTGCCCAGGCATCACTGGACTTGGGTATGTTTCATTATGATCTCATTTCAATGATCTGGTTATGTCATGCCTTTAGTAAATATATAGTTTTTTTTCTCTTCTGTTTTCCTCTCTTTTAGGAACTGATAAATATGGATTTGGCTTTGGGGGAACTGGAAAGAAATCTCACAATAAGCAGTTTGATAGTTATGGAGAGGTATGATATAATGAAGACATTTTATTTGACTCTCAATTTTTAGCACATTCATAATGATTTAGACATTTATTTCCCCAGGAGTTTACAATGCACGACACCATCGGATGCTACATAGATCTGGAAAAAGGCCATGTGTCATTCTCCAAAAATGGTAGGGTTCTGTTTAATTTTCTTTTTTCTTTTTTTAAATTCAGTCTCTTGTTGCACTTTGACACTGTCAAGGTATGCAGAATACCAGAATGTTGTATTGGTACTGACTACCAGATGTTGTATGTTTTGTGTCTGGATGGATGGATGGATGGATGGATAGAGAGACAGACAGACAGACAGACACACACACACACACACACAGTATGATATCGATAGTCATAATGTAATAGAGAAAGCATATCAAACTGCAAAAAGTGACACTGCATACTTTTTCTATATTTATTTATTATTATATGAAATAATAAGTGCTCAAACTAGATTTTACAGTATTTTAAAGGGCACCTGTGGTGAAAAATCTACTTTTCAGGCAGTTTGGACAGACATATGTGTAGGTATGGTGTATAGACCGTCATATTGGGGTGATATAAACACACCCAGTCCTTTTTTTTTCAATTTAACAACATAAAAACGGTGGACCAATTGGAGCGGTTTTGAGACCGACCGCAACTTGATATAGGAGTGCGGTCCGCTCGGCCACCAAATTGATTGACAGCTGCGTATTAACATGTCTCCGTAGTAACGTGTATAATCCTATCAACAAGACAGGACGTGCACAAAGCAACCGTAAATAAAATGTCTGTTCAGTTTGCTAGGATCATCAATCATCATCAAATGTTATCAAGAGTGAGTTTTACAAGTTTAAAATGTTTTAAAACTGGGCATGTGTGAAATGAATTACAGCGATTTACTTCCGCTTTACTTTATCAGCACAGCCGCGTGTCAGTACAATTATAAAAGAAGATGCTTCAATCCCAGTTTGTGGACGTTAAATCAGGTTTATTTTGTACATTAACGTAACAGATATCCATACAGCAGTGGATATTAACCTGTATCCTGTCACATTTGCGTGCAAAACAGTGCAAAGTTAAATGCGCGCTGTATGTGTTTGTGTGTGTGTCTGTGTCTGCGTGTGTGTGTGAACTTTGTAACGACATTGTGTGTGACTCATTGTTTCAGCTCCACAACAAATGCATCAAATAATCTTTGGGAAAGCTCTTGCTGTAGTATTTCTCACAAAAGTTACATGAGATCTGCTTCCTTTATGTCTGTCAGTTGTCTGAGGCAGCCGAGGGCGGAGACTGAGGCACGCTGACAGGCACGTGGGAACGGTGGGCGGGGAGGACTAGCCTTAAAGGCGCAGTACACAAAAACAGCAAAAAGCTGTTGAGAGCTATTATAAATAATCTGATGGGTGTTTTGAGCTGAAACTTTACAGACACATTCTGGGGACACAAAAGACTTATATTAAATCTGGAAAAAGTGGTAACCTAGGTGCCCTTTAAGTCATACAAAAATCTGCCAGATTAGAAAAGCCTAGTCATTTGAACAATAGTGTCAACGTATAAACATGTAAAATTACACTGAATCATGACATAAACCAGAATTGTGTTTGATGAATGATATTAATAATTTTTTTCTGGAATTAAAGCTTTGACATCACATGAATATAGTACATTTCAAATGTATTAGGGACTTCTACCAGAAACATACGTAATCTTCCCTCAATAAAAAACATAAGTACAGTGAATAATCAAAAATTTCTAAAAGAGACTGATGGTTGATTTCTGTGAGTTCTTCTGTAAAGGAATATGTAATTCATTTGGTTCCCAGATTTTTGTTCTTTATTAAAAACACTTTACAAATTTACAAACCCTGTCATTGCCCTTGTCCTCAGCCCAATTGAACCTACAGCTTTAATACTTTTTGTTATGGTAAAAACTGTTATTTAGAAAAAAATTATTCAAAAATAGTAAGTTGTCATTCACATCAATTGATTTAAAACATGAAATTATAAATAAATTCTACTAATAAATAGTACAAATATATGATGCAAATAATTTTACAATTGTCCCCATGTTTCTGTCAGTCCTTTCACATTTGTATTAAATTTGCACAATAGACCTTTACTTGACGAAGAACAAGCTGACAGTGATCAAGGATGCGATCTATCATTAAATTGTATGATGTTATGCTTGTTTTTGTATGCTTTTTTTAAAGATGACAAGCTTAAGTAAGGCCCTGTCACATTTTTTATTAGTGAAAATGTACGTTTCTGGTAGAATGTTCCAGCGAACATTTAATTCAAATTGTAATAAACATTCACGTTATTGTTGTTTGTTTGTTTGTTTGTTTGTTTATTTGTTTATTTGTGTGCTTGCTTGATTATTAAACTTTTTTTATTGAAATAGCAAGATGTTTTTACAGAAAAATACAAATAAATATTTTTCCCAACTCTTTCCCCATAAACAAAATGAAATTACAATTACAAATAAATAATTGGAAAATGCATAAATAAAAATTATGAAAGTCAAGTTAGTGTCAATTTTGTATAAAATATATGTTTAATCATTCACACAAGGTTTTATTTACTGTATTCAGTTGATAAATGAACCCTTGGTAAGCAAGACATTTATTTCACAAGACTCTTAACTCAAAATTTGAACATCAGTAAACCTCTATAAAAGTTTAATATTGCAATATCAACTGTCATATGGAAGCCACTGTGATTAATATTTGATTGACTTTCACAGGCAATGATCTGGGTTTGGCTTTTGAAATCCCTCAGCAGCTGAGAAGCCAGCCATTCTTTGCTTCCTGTGTGTTAAAGGTATCTCTCTCTCACACATACACACAAACACACTTCTCCTTCATTGCCAAGATTGCTCCATAACATTTCTCTTACACACCATTAACCACACAACATTAAAAGATGTTTATGTCTCCATCAAATGTAGAATGCTGAACTGAAATTCAACTTTGGCGATGAAGCTTTTAAACACCAACCAAAAGACGGATATGTGGCCCTGACCCAGGCTCCAGAAGGTCATGTGGTCAAATCCAGCCAGACAGGTGAGCTTCAAATAGCACTCACTTGTTTCTGCCTGCAGGGCTTGTCTTAATGTTTTCTCACGTTCTGTCTGCATCTGTTTTTTTTTTTTTTGTCCTCAGGCAGTGCTAAAGTGTCTCAGGTCAAATCCAGCTCCAACGCCCCCAGAGCTCTTATCATCGAGCCGTCTAAAGAACTGGCTGAACAAACCCTCAATAATGTCAATCAGTTCAAGAAGTATGTGGATAACCCTAAACTGAGGTGAGCTGAGAGTGACAGGGATGTGACTTTCGATATTATAGCGTCTGCTGAGGAGTTTGTCTTCATCACAGTGTATTTTCTGATGTATTTTGCAGAGATCTTCTGATTATTGGAGGAGTGGCTGCTAAAGAACAGCTCAATGTTTTAGAAAGCGGGGTGAGTGTCTGTTGATGTTTGATTTTATTATTGATCATTTATAATGAAAATATTTGTTTACACGTAATTTTACGCTGTCTTTGTTACAGCGTTACTATTTCAGGTTCTGTTTGAAAAAAAAAAATCCATAAATGTAGATATGCAACAAATTGCATTTTGGAGCTGGTTACTTACTGAGTAATGTTAATAACTACATGTACATAATATATGGTTAGGGTTCAAATGCAAGTCAGGTTTAGGGTTGTAATGCATGTAGTTACGCAATTAATTGTTATTACTATAGTAGTTACGTGGAACAATGACACCTTAAAATAATGTGTTATCAAATACTTAATATTTTTTTCTTAATGCTAAAATTAAGAAGTTAAAATAAGATCCACACTACGATTGAACAGATTTTTGGGGGGGACTTTTTTGCAAAAATTATTATAACTTCACAGATCATTTTACGAAAATATTCTTGACACCAAATGGCCTCATTCTGATTAAACGAGATCGGTTTTGGACTATACGTTAGTATTCAGATGGTAATGCAGAGGCCATAATACAGAATTTATACATCTTTTTTAAATTGTTTGTTTAAATTACTTTGTTCTTTTAGGTTGACATTGTGGTCGGCACCCCAGGCAGACTGGATGATCTCATATCCACAGGAAAGCTGGATCTTTCCCAAGTCCGTTTCCTGGTGCTGGATGAGTGTGTATGTCGAATGCTTCTATTTATGCATTGCTTTACAGTCTAGCATTAAAGGAATGCTTTGACATTTTTCTAATGGCAGGATTTGTCAAATTAACTTCAGTTTGTATGTGTACCTTTAACAAAACATGGTATAAACATTTATCTTAATCAAGCTTGTAAGTTGAATGTGTATTGAAAGGTATTTAAAAACAAATTATATGATTTGTGAAAAGTAGCAGTAAAAGATATTTATAATGTTACAGAAGGTTTATTTTTACAAAAAAAAAATTTCAAATTAATAATTGTATTAATAATTAATAATTTTGGTATAATTGTAATAATAAAAAATATATAATTTCTGACTGAAGCAATATGTTGCCTTTTATTAAGAAAAGAAGCATAAAATTAATCAAAAGTAGCAGTAAAAGATTTTAAATTCTTAACAAATATTTTTGTGTTTCTATTCAAAGACTAAATTATTACAAATTAGTTAATTATCATTTTGTTATTAATAATCAACAAATAATTATAATACAATGTTTAAATTTGTTTAAATTATTAATAATTTAATAGCAATTTAAAAAGTATTCTGATTGAAAAAAAACATTTTACATTTATCTATTAACCATTTTTGCTGTATTTTCATCAAATCATTTCTGACTAAATAAATGTGTTCAGGATGGACTCCTGTCGGCCGGCAATACTGACTTCATCATGAGGATTTACAACCAGATCCCTCAGGTCACCTCAGACGGCAAGAGACTACAGGTCATCCCGGCTCTACAGTTCTGCTTTCTAAAGAGCTGTCAGAACTGCAGTTTCTCATGACTGAACCGGTGTTTGTGTTGTAGGTGATTGTTTGTTCTGCTACGCTGCACTCATTTGACGTGAAGAAGCTCTCAGAGAAGATCATGCATTTCCCCACATGGGTGGATCTGAAGGGAGAAGATTCTGTGCCAGAAACTGTCCATCATGTGGTGGTGACCGTCAACCCAAAAAATGACAAGCTTTGGGAGAGACTGGGGAAGAACCACATCAGGGTGCATATATTTTATGATCATTACATGTTTTCATATCTGTTGTAACGAAAGAGATGCGTATTTCAAAAAAAAAAATGATGTTTTCACAGGGTCTATTAAAAATGTTAAAAGTTAATCAATTAATTCACTACGTTATGTATCAATTTTGATTATACAATGTTTAGTTGTATGCTAAAGTTTGCCTGAATTTATTTAATTATTCATTTTCCTTCGTCTTAGTCCCTTTATTTTATCAACCGCCAACCTATCCAACATCTGTGGATGCCCTTCCAGCCGCAACCCAGCGCTGGGAAACACCCATACACACTCACACACTTACACTACAGCCAATTTTGCTTCACCTATACCGCATGTCTTTGGACTGTGGGGGAAACCGGAGCACCCGGAGGAAAAACCCACGGCAAAACGGAACCCACTCCACAGAAATGGCAACTGGCCCAGCCAGGGCTCGAAGCAGCGAACTTCTTGCTTTGAGGCGACAGTGCTAACCACTAAGCCACCATCTCTGAATTTAATCTGCGAATATTGGGATGCTGTGTAGTTATGAAAGCGATTAAAATCCTGCTAGATTTGACATCATGCTGCTTTGGTTACTGCAGTAACCAAGGCAACACCATTATTCATGCAGTTCTATAGGCACCACCCGCTAGATACGTGTTTTTATTTAATATATGAATAATGTTTTAGTTTAGGATTAGCTTCTTACAATTAGTATTTAGTAAATATACTGAAAATTAAAATGTCACCAATTTAGGATTGGTTGAAGGTTTAGGATTGGTTGAATCCTAAAGTAATGATGAGGTCCTAAAATGTATGGAAAGAGTCTTTTAAAAGATCTTAAATGGTATTGAATTTTACTCTCTGATTCCTGTATGTACCCTGTTTCAGTAAACGCTTGCAAATGTTTCAAGACCCTCAAAATATAAATCATTAATAGTTTTTTTTTTTTTTAAGAGATAAATACTACACATTACACATCAGGTAAATTTGCAGCTAATTGTGTGTGAAGTATAATGAAGTTTTTAATAAATTATCTAAAGTTATACTATTGTTGGAAAACTAATAACAATTCTGCATATCTTAGACACTTGGGAATCAGAAATGTTTTTATTTTCTTGAAAAGTTATGAATGCATGCCTATTTAGTAACTGCAGCATGAACAATTCAGCACTTTTTTCACATTTTAATATATATA
>CAIGQZ010035027.1:15664136-15677860 GCA_903798205.1 Danio tinwini
ATATATATATATATATATATTTTGGAAACTACTAGAATTTTCTTACAATATAACAAAAATAATAAAAGTAATTGATTACACAATGCATTTTATGAACATGTAATTGTCCATCATCAAATTGGCACCATTGATGAGCTCTTAATCAGCTATTCTTAATTGCCATTAGCCATAAATAAGCGGGGGAGTTCTCGAAACCTACCTGAGGTCAAACTCCCCTCTCGCATTACAAATGGGAGGGAGCCCTGGGCTCAAGGATCTTATGACCTCAGGGCTCTCTCCCAGGACAGCACGCCAAACACGCTTTATAATCAATCATCAGCTAAGAATGAACTCTTGAAATCTTTTTTGATATTCATTTGGCTGATTTGATAAAATATGGTTTTAGGTGAAAAATATTATGACCAGGTCCAAACAGAGCTGAGATGCAAAAATAGGACGTGCATTTGAGGAAAAATGTCACTTCATTTCATTGTTTAGCATCAAATATAGATTTTTTTCAATTAAGTCTTGCGATTTTTGTCACTCTTCACAGACTGATGAAGTTCATGCAAAGGACGACACACGACCTGGAGCCAACAGCCCAGGTAACAATCTAAATGTTGTATTCTAAACATTTGAAAAGGACCTTGATCTGCCCTGATATGAAGCACTGCTGTTTTATGGCTTTATCAGAGATGTGGTCAGAGGCTATTAAGATCCTGAAGGGAGAGTACGCAGTCAGAGCCATTAAAGAGCACAAGATGGATCAGGCCATCATCTTCTGCCGGACAAAGATCGATTGTGATAATATGGAGCAGTACTTCATCAAGCAAGGAGGAGGTGAGGTGGACACACCAGCTTTTAGCGTCTTTAATAAACAGCCATAACATGCCATTAAACATTCGGCTTTTCCTGCAGGACCAGATAAGAAAGGACACCAGTTCTCTTGTGTCTGCCTTCATGGTGACAGAAAACCAAATGAACGCAAGTATAATTTGGAGCGATTCAAGGTAATGAAAAACAAAGAAGCACTTTATTTTACAGCATCCTTGTTACATGCACTTACCTTAGTAATAACAGTAAACTTATACAGAATTACATGCATTAACTATAACTAAACATTTTAATTAAATGCTAAATTATTAGCCCTCCTGTAAAATTGTCATTCTATTTGAAATATTTCCCAAGTTGTGCTTACCAGAGCAAGGAAATTTGTCACAGTATTTCCTATAATATTTTTTCTTCTGGAGAAAGTGGAAAGAAAACTTTTTTTTAATGTAAAGACTGATAAGTAGGCCCACAGGGAATCATTAATTCTGTTTCTTTACTTGAGTAAACGTGTGTAAATCTATATTTATTTAGTTTTTAAATTAATTACAGTAATATTATTGACCAATATAAAAACGTTCATCTGATTTATGTACAATGCAGTTTGTACAGTAATAGTTTCTGTCTTTTAGTAGATATATTATATAAGAGACTTGCTTTGTTTACCAAATAAAGTAAATCTAATTGGATTTGCTTTTTAAACATTAAATAAAAGTTAATATAAGATATTATCCATCTGGCCCTGCTGATAAGGTCAATATTATTAGCCCCCTTAAGCAATTATTGTTTTTGATTGGCCATAGACCAATCCACTGTTGTACAATGAATTAGCTATTTAGCCCAACTTGCCTAATTAGCCTAGTTAAGCCTTTAATTTGCACATTAAACTGCTAGAATCCTGCTAGAATGGCAAAGACCAAAAAAATGTTGTTGGAAATAAGTTATTAAAACTATAATGTTTAAAAATGCATTAAACTTTTTTTTCAGTTCAAAAAAAAAATTATGAAAAAAATAATTAATTTTACTGGAGAACTAAACATTTTGTACATTGTTTATTATTTTGTGGTATTATAGTGTAATAATGAAACCATAAAATAGTCTAACTGAAAAAAACTAAATTGATTTGAATTTCAATAGTAATAAGAAATGTACCATAATAATTATTCACATTAATGTGTTCTTTTATGATCTACACTTTAGAAACAGGAGGTGAAATTTCTGATTTGCACAGATGTGGCTGCTAGAGGAATTGATATCCGTGGTGTTCCTTATGGTAATCTTATTTCATCTTGTGCTTCTAGATTTAGTTAACTTAAACTCTTACTAAATGTACAACTGCTGTGGTTGGGTGCTATTTGAAATGACATCAAGTAAAATTATTTCATTAAAAACTACCAGCCTATTTAAAATTAGTTATATCTTCTGTTTTGCAGTGATAAATGTAACTCTACCAGATGAGAAGGAGAACTATGTTCATCGCATTGGAAGAGTTGGCAGAGCAGACAGGTGATGGACACAATTTATATTCTATCATTGAATAAGAAAACAACCATCTGATTCAAACTAAATCATTCATTGATATTTGTCACTCCAGGATGGGTTTGGCCATATCACTGGTTGCAATGGAGAAAGAGAAGGTAAGCAGCAAGTAAAGCACAACTAGTTTTACATTAAGAGCTGTGGCGAAAATCAATTCTGAGATTTTCAAAAATGCATTGCTATTCTCTCTTGAACAAATTTTGAGTTTAGTATTAAATAGCACAGCAGATGGAGCTCTAGGCAAGATTTAACTGTACAGTGAAAATGAGATAGAGGAAGAGCACTTGTGTTCAACTCAGTCAAGACAGTTGGCTTTTATGTCAAAATAATAATGTAAATGCAGTCAGCATAATCACTCTTGTAATTCACTTAAACCTTTCCCAACTTAATTAAATATTATTACATGACTCGCTGGGATACTTGATTCTAATTGGTCTGTCACAACATTCCAAGGCATGTTATTTCCAGATAACAACTGCTGAAACTAATAACACAGGCTTATCACAGTGCTTTGAATCAACTTCACCGTCATTAACAGTTTACATCCATAAATATGCGTGTCTGCCAAGCCTTTTGTTTTTGACTTTTTGGTGCCATTTCGTGACTTCATATTATGTAGGTTAGTGTATGCTCCATTTAACCATTTTAGTTTCTGTCAGCTTAGCATTTACTAAACTATTACTAATAAACTATTACAGCTCAGAACATTGTTTGTGTCACATTTTTACATTTTAGTGGTAATAAGTTTGGTAACTTACATCCAGGTAGTTATTTTTACAGAATAAAACTCTTCAAGCTCTATTTGGCATTGGGGTGCTGATAAGCCCGTTGGCCATTATGTAAGGGATAAAGTACATTTAGGTGGTTGTTATCGCAGAATAAACTCAACAGGTTTATGGGCAGCCTTAAGCGAAATGGAGACAAGTATATGGATGTGAACTTTTTCACCAACAATCAAAAGTCAATTCAAAGAACCCTTTACCCAGCCTGTGTTGTTAGTTTCAGTAGTTGTTATTCAAGAATGTCATGACTTACCAATCAGAATCAAGTATTTCAAACAGTCACGTAATAATCTGATAACAACTGCTTAGATGTACTTTATACCTTACTTATTTAAGATTCAAGTGGTGTTTTTAAGGAATTGGAAGCAAGCAGAGCATCCAATACGTGCCATCTGCTGTTTAAAACTAAGCTTACAATCTATTTAAGAGAGAATAGGGAGAAAAGAGAATTGATTTCTTGAATGATTTTTTTTCCACCGCTCTACTGGTATATAAAAATGTAATTTGTGTGTGTTTATGCACACAGGTATGGTACCATGTTTGTGCCAGCAGAGGAAAAGGCTGCTATAACACCAGACTTAAAGAGAATGGAGGCTGCACTATTTGGTACAATGAAAAAGAGGTGAGAACTGTTATGCAAGCCTAAGATCACACAAACAAAGTTATTTTTTATTTCTTAAGATTTTTTGTTTCCATTTGTAGTTGTTGTCAGATATCGAGGAGCATCTGAAATGCACCATCACTCAGTGTGAACCTGACATTAAAGTTCCTGTGGATGAATTTGATGGTAAAGTGACGTACGGCCAGCGCAGGGCCACAGGAGGTGAGTTTCTTTTTGATATCCTCGGACATTCACTTAACATCTGTCACTCAACTCTATCTGTTTCTCATACTCGCATACACCAGGTGGTCTATACAAGGGCCATGTGGATATATTGGCCCCGACCGTACAGGAACTGGCCAACCTGGAGAGAGAGGCTCAAACTTCCTTCCTTCATCTGGGCTATCTACCCAACCAGCTTTTTAAAGCCTTCTAGAACAACAATTGCATACGTCATGCTAAAGCAACTGCAATTGAAGACACTAGAGGTCAAGAACTTGTAATGGCTTACGTAGTAAATGTAATTAATTTTCTTTTTTTGGTTCATGTGGTTTGATAAGCAAATGATTTGCTTGTGCACTTATTGCTGGTGTTTTGTTTGTTTCCAAAACATTTAAGTTCTGGTCATGCTGATGGTGGTCAACTTGAAATAAATTTAAAGAGCATATGCATCTGTTTTCTTCAGTTATTGTTTGACATATTTTTAATAGTCGAGACAATTTAGGTAATGATTCTGCTCTAGAACTTGACAATTGCATCAACTGCCTCTTTTCTTTAATGAAGGAACATAGACAATCTGAAGTTGATCTGGTCTCAATTTGTGTATTTTTATTTAGGTAGGAAAAGGATTATAAAAATAAATTATTTGAAGCATTATTTTAACCCTCACAGATCCATGCAGATCCATTTTGACCTGGAAGTATATGTAAAATTCTCTCAACTGCAACGGGAACAATGTACAAGATGCACAAAATATTAATTTGTGAAGTTTTTACTATGATTTTTTTAAGGAAATATAATAATTTGAAACCAAACATGCTGTGTTTGGGTCATTTTGAACTTAGGTATGTATTATTAACTATGAATTTTTATTAGGTAAATATTTAAATCAAATATATTTAGCGTTTTTTCCATATCTCACACTTGTGTGCTTATGGATCAACCACCACAGTGTGAAATTAAGAGTTCATTAAAATAAAATTGATATCTCTTTACAATTTTTGAGAGCCATATTCACATTATGTTGTTTTGATATAAATGCATATGTAGGATTCATAAATTTGGCCTGTTTTTAAAGCAATTCTGAGGGTAAAAGTAAATATTATCCCATAAAATTCAAATTATTCTAATTCTTAATTTTCTTCCAGACAAAAGTATGCAGATTTTGATTACATTACAGATCAGAGGTACATATTATACTGGGTTTTATGCAACCTTCTTTATCAAACTCGTCCTTTTCCTCTGCAGTTCCTTATACCGACACTAGGTGTCAGGCTTGTCCTAATAAGGAGAAACTCGCTTTAACGTCTTTGTACCCCCGAGACGTTTGTTGTACGGTTCATGTCATGAGCGCTGCACTTTTATTTATACTAGAACGAAGACCAAGAGGCAATGAAGTTAAATGCCATAGATAATAAAAAATGGCATCACTGTACTCGTAGTAACCCGGCACGCATGTGTTATTACAGACTGCAGACTCAAATCACACACACACAGAAGGACGTCTCTGTAATTTTACCCAAACTAACAGCAGTGCTCGTAAACAGCCCTGCATTTTAAACTAATCCACACAAGACCACACACCTCAACTTGCATTCCTACCTAAAATTTGATTATATAATAGTTACTTATGGCTCCATACAACAACATCATGGAGCCTGCAAATGCAAAACTGATCAAGTTCCTGTTTCAGAAAACTTTTAACGCCAACCTCAAGTAACAAATGATGTTTTCGAAAGTTATACATAGCGCTTTTGTCTGCTCTTCACCTCTTTTATGTTATGTAACTACAGTAGCTTTGTATGTGTGTGCGCGCGCGTGTGTGTGTGTGTGTATTTCCACTCCTAAGCATCTTAGGGAGCAAATGGTTTCCAGCTGCCAGAGCGTGCGTCTTATTTCCAGTGGTGAACCAGTGACACTACATACGTTTGTCTGCCTTTTACTCATTTCCTAAACCCTGCAGTCTCACACTTAACCCGTTCAACATGCTACTCGACAGACTAATGACTCGTCAGACAGATAATATCGCGTTTTCCCACGTATGAAGGCCATTTTCTTTACATAAATGGTAAAAAGGTGGAAAGAACAAAGACTAGATAGTTTAATATTGTAAGAGGCCCACAGAGACTAAAACGGGTCCACATGGAATCCTTGCTTCTTCCTTTTTTCAGTATATAAGGTTAGTACAAGTATCTACTGAATTGATTTATACATATTAAATAGACAGAGGTGTCATGGTGGCGCAGTAGCATGATCGACTCACAGCAAGAAGGTCGCTGGTTCAAGCCCTGGCTGGATCAGTTGGCATTTCTGTGGGGAGTTTGCATGTTCACCCTGTGTTGGTGTGGGTTTCCTCCGGGTGCTCTAGTTTTCCCCACAGTCCAAAGACATGCGGTATAGGTGAATTGAATAAGCTAAATTGGCCATAGAGTATGTGTGTGAATGCAAGAGTGTATGGGTGTTTCCTAGTATTTGGTTGCAGCTGGAAGAGCATCTGCTGCGTAAAACATGGATAAGTTGGCTGTTCATTCCATTGAGATAAATAGACATACTAAAATCTAATACTCAGATTAAGCTAGAGCTTTGTATAAACCTCTCCCCTTGGACTCAATCAAGTGTCCATTAATGACTGAGTGTGCCCTGCACTGTCCGCCTCCCATACCAGAAATGCTAGCAATATACCAACGGATTACAGTGGTGCCGTGACCCAAACATGACTGTGAGTGTGATGGAGAAATTTTTCCAGGCCTCAAGAGTTCCAATAGCGACTGACCATGTAGGTAAGTTCAGTATAAGTGGAGGTTAAAGTCGGCTTTAAATGGGGAAGTCAGCTCTAAATGGGTGGAACTTGAGTTTTAAGTGGGCTGAAGAAACTTCCTGGGGATTTTGATTGATTTATTTAAAGTCTCGTGCTTGACACATCCAACTTACTTTTTTATTCAAGTATGCACAACCCTAAGCTTTCCCTTTACTGTAATAAAAAAAACTAATTATTGTAGTACATTGTCACAAAATGTATGCTAAATTGATGTCTGCATGTCCAGTTCCCACACCTCCCCACACTATTAAACCAAACCTACCTGTCTCTCACACTTAAGAGGTATTTTACGATTTTTTTTTCTTACGATTTAGAAGAGTTGTAATTTATTGAATTTTAGTTAAGACAGTCACACCATGGGACAATTTTGAGATTTGGCTCAGAAATTTAGTAACAGATTTTTTTAATAACAAGAGGTCCATGGATTTAACCATACACTGCATTTTAAATGGTGTCCTTGTTTCCTGTTCTGCCTTCTATCCAGAAAGTGTAGTACTGTAGTACATGGTAGTACTGTGACCCAGATGGGACGAAGTTTTAGAGAGGTGAGTGTATTTGGAGGCCAGCTAGTAAAAGCTGTGCAGGTAAACTTTGCTTCCACACTGAGAGGGGTCTGGATATCTTATTTGAATCCTGCTTGAGAGGCGAGTAGAATTAAAGCGTAACATTGGTGCAATAATGGAAATTTGAGGTTTAAGATGGTTAGTGTAGTGTTGACTGTTAAAGAAAGAATAAGAATGCTTTTATGTATAAAGCCACTTCTCCAAAATGATTGAATTCTGACACATAAATTGACCATTTTTATTCATGATTTGTAATGCTTTCATTAAAAATCATGGAGGCCATACAAACTACTAGATAAAGTAGTATTTGTTGTGGAGTATACTCATTTTTGCATCACTCTAATTTGAGTAAAGCTAAAAAGTAAAATAGTATAGCCTACTAAGTTATTTTGTTAACCATTCTTTCATGTTATATGTGAAATATTACTATATATTTTTATATTTTAGATACCAGATATAGAAGATTGTCAACATTTTGGAAATTGTCTGTTTTCATTGAGATATTGTTTAAAATGTTACTTTTCAAAAGTGGTGTACTCATTTATGCTGAGAACATAAAGTATATAATATTTTAACTCAATATTGCAAATAATTCTGTCTAATGTTAGTTATCAGTGCTATTGTTCTATTGGAATTTTTATTCCAAAATGGCCACCGCATGACAATAGCGGCATCTAGTGACCGTTTACCAAATAGCAACAGAGTGTCGCCTCTTGGTGATTCTATGCTCTTTGCTCCCATGTCAAAAATGCCAATTAGATTCCCATTTGGAAAAGGGCAGGTTGAACCAAACGGTAATGTTGTTGGAGTGCCCCAGATGGGAGTGAATTTTAGGAAAATTGGTGTTGCGGAGAACAGAAAAGTTTGGGTAAAACCCATTCCCCTGTCCTCAAGTTGCACTCCAGCAACTAATGTTAGAGGCTTCAGTTTTAGCATCCTTATACCAATAAGGATGCTGAAACTGAAGCCTCTAACATTAGTTGCCTGTTTACCATGCTAAAAATGCTGGTTTGAATCCTACCTAAAACATGCAGAGAGGAACCAAGGTGTACCATTGGTGCTGTAACCCAAATGAGATGTGCAACCAACAAATGAACTGAAAGAGTTACACCAATATATTGAATGAATAAACACCATTAAGGGGCGGAGCTTATATAACTTGACTTGCATTTAGTTTCAGTACCGACTAGAATTGTCGAGGCAATTGGCTACATTCACTCAGTCACATTCCAGGAAACTGTTACCTATAAAGCCTCCCCTACCCTGTTTTGAGGGATTTATGTTGAAGCGACAGATTATAGTTAAAAAATATGACACAGGAAGTCCCACCCACCAAACCCATAGGGCATTTCCTCTGCACCTGGTAATGAGAAATGTCCCTGTGGCAGGTACCAGAGATCAAATAAGTTCAGACTGAGAGAGAATGCCATAAGCTTATCTTCTGCAAAGATGCTTCAACAAAAAGAAAACTGAACCAGAACTTTGTTCAAAGAGAAAAGTTCTCCCACAGTCCTCCTCCTCCTCCCTCATTCTTGCTGTATCAAACACACTGTGGTACAAGTAATGTTTTGGTTAAGCTGAACCAAAGACCCGAGGTAAATTACCTACTTCAGTTACAACACGCCTTGACGATGCAAATGTTTCTTAGCCAGTAAAAGCCGATTTTCACACAGTATAGAGTTAAAGGACGCAGGAAGTGCTCTAATCTAATGGGAATTATCACGATTTAGCTACTGTAATCATGATTAACTATGACCCTCAACCGTTTTAATGGTGTTTTACTTCTGCATGTGTGTATGAACTTTCAGACTCACCCCTGAGGCTAAAGGAAAGGTGTACTGAATCAATCTGACAGCATGAGTCACCGCTAAAGACGCTTTTCATATAAACACTTACAGAAACCACATAAACGGTTACCAAGAGCACAGTCCTAAAAACTCAAACAAACTCTTCCAAAGTTGTCTTAAGCTAATGTTGTATTCTACCTCCCACATTAAAATATATTAAGTACAATTAAATTGCGATGTGATTCAGGAATATGACATCAGTGATGATTCGTTTATTGGCTTTACAATGTCAAAGTTTGTAAACGCTAGTGTTAGAGCATGTATATTTTTTTATGGCGTTAATTTGCACTACTGCCTGCTGATTTGATAATCCAAACAAGATGTGTGTATGGGTGATTAATATTACTAAAAAATGTATGATGAATGAATATGCTTACTAAATAACACAATAAGAATCCAGTCAACAACCTTTCTATTCATTTAGCATCATTTGATGACAGCGAGAGGAGGAAGGAGGAGGAGCAGGGAGGAGAAAGGGGTGGGAATACTCATAAATGCCGAAGTCTTGAACTATGCCCACATTAAACGGAATGGTCGGAGTTTAGTTTGTCACTAATGAATGGTTTATCTCATTTCTCTCCATCTCTCCCTCTCTCTTTTTCTCTTTTCCATACCCATGGGTGACATTCACAAACGCGCTTTGATCTGCTGCCAGATAGTACAAAGCGCACATCAGGGAGAGCAGAGAGAGAGACGGGGAATGGTATGGAGGAGAGATGGTAGGAGGAGGAGATGGATTTCAGTTACTGTAAGTCTTTAAAAACGTAAGTCCCCTCAGGGATCTTTGGGGAAAAAATGCAACCCAGAGACTAAGCCTACCTCACTGAGGCTTTCTTCATGAAGGGTGGGAGGATCAGCTGATAGATAGCATGCAAACTCTTCATCAGGCTGTTGATGGATTGCCATTTTTTTTAGATTTCTCCAGAGGTGTTTAATTGGGTTCAGGTTCATGCTCTGGCTGAGCCACAGCAGGACGTTCATAAGGTCATCCCTAAAGCCCCATTCATTCATTCATTCATTTTGACTTCATTCAACTTAGTCCCCATTAATCAGGGGTTGCCACAGCAGAATGAACCGCCAACATAACCAGCATATGTTTTACGCAGCAGATGCCTTTCCAGCTGCAACCCATCAGTGGAAAACACCCATACACTCTCATTCACACTCACACACTACGGACAATTTAGCTTACCCAATTCATCTATACTGCATGTCTTTGGACTGTGAGGGAAACCGGAGCACCCGGAGAAAACCCATGCGAACACGGGGAGAACATGCAAACTCCACACAGAAATGCCAACTGACCCAATCAAGCCGCCTAGTCCCATTCAGATTATACAATTTTTCCTGATTTTGGCATGTTTGCATGGTTTGTTGGGATTTGTAAACACCATATGGACATTGAGACACAAGATTCAATCATTTCTTCTTGTGTAGTGCACCATAATTCATGATAAAACAATGCCATTTCTGCAAAGCATCATCACAGGAAGTCTAGCATATTTAAAGATGCAGTAGGTGATTGTTTTCAGAAACATTTGTTGTTGTGCTGGTTGAAAGTCTCTTCACATTCCAATAGTAATGATTAAAGTAAATGATCTCAATGTATTTATATGTATTTTTATATTCTGGGTAAGGTATAAGACAAAAAAAATGTTCATCCAATTAAAATTTGTTGGGCTTATAATTCCCATAATTCTGATAAGTAGCCCAAACTATTTGTCAACAAATGTAGATTTCTACATCTGCGGAGTTGTTCACATCGATCTGTAGTTAGTAAATAGCGATATTTATTTGTTTTGTTGTTAAACTAAATAAAAATCTACATTATCGATGCAGTAAAAGGGCCCTGACCTGAAACTGAAAATAATCTCATCAATCTTTCGCTGGAAAATTTCAGTGACTGAACAACAATTCCGTGCCTATATCCTATTCATAAAACAACAAAATCTACAAAAGCTTTGCGTGACTAAAAGAGTTTAAAACATAACATTACCTGTCTAAAAGAAATACTTCAGCCATGGTGTCATCTTTCCTCCAGCGTGCAAATATAACTCCAATATTGATTCAGCATTTTAAAATTTTGATTCAGCATTTGTTTGTACTGGTCACTCTCTCTCATTCTCTCTCTCTCTCTCTCTCTTTCTCTCGTGTGCACATGAACGCGCATGCATGTGCATATGAGAGAAAGAGTGATTAGTAAAAACAAATGCTGAATCAATATTGGAGTTAACAACAAAACATAAATAAATAGCGCTGTTCTACCTGCTTTACTGATCCTCGGTTAGCATGCCGGATCCATTACCCCGATCTGTTCTGGGACCTCGCAATTCACAAATTAGTACTGCGCGGCCCCTATATTGTTTACCTTGCTACTTTGAATATTCAGTCTGAAATAGGCAAGGCAAGTTTATTTATATAGCACATTTCATTCACAGTGGCAATTCAAAGTGCTTTACATAAACAAGAATAAAAAAGACAAGTGTAAGAAAAAATAAAAACAGATAATAAAAAAACTGTAAAAACAGATAAAAATGTGGTAAAAACAGGTTGTAAACGAATGAAAAAGAAGAGAAAAACATAATAGAGCGATCTGTCAGATGTAGTACAGTGCTCATTCAGTAAAGGCACAGCTAAACAGATGTGTTTTCAGTCTTGATTTGAATGTGCCTAATGTTGGAGCACATCTGATCATTTCTGGGAGCATATAACAAATAACGTGTTAGTATGGCTTAGCCTAGTAATAAGTCTAATTCCTGCACCCTTCCGACCAACCACCAAGCAGTAGTTGCATTAGGACAAAGCGTGTGAGAGAGTGAGACCAGTGATCCTTGTATGCATGTAATATTGCACATTATGACAACATACTACACAACCGAAAACATGCTAGATATCATACAGTTTTCATTTGGAATCGTAGTATTATAAAGTACTGTAAAGTTTTCTAACTGGCAAATGACATGATCTAGTGGGTTGTCTACTGTCATCTTTAATGTGCTAGCATTCGTGATTTCAGAAGACATGGCTTCAGACGGCAGATGTGGGATTATGTTTCAAACATATTATGCTAACCGGTTAGCATTTTGGCAGATCAGCTACTGCACCTTTAATATGCTGGATTAAATACTCCATTCAGGAGGCCACGTGCTCTTTGAACTTTCAATAACAGAACATTTTTCAACCTCTGCTCACTGAAATTACATGCATCAGCCTATGTTTTTGCAAAACCACAAAAAGCGTACTTATACAGTGTATGCATTTCACTGCAGTTTCTAGTTGAAGTGAACATTAGGAGGAGGTAGTACAACACTAACAGCCTTTGCTCTTTTTAGGGCTGAACAATATATCATTTGAGCATCCATATCACAATGTGATCAATCACAATAGTCACATCGTGATTATATGCAATGTTAAGTCTGGATTGTAATTTACAGTTTTTCTCAGTCGCTTTGGTGCATTTCTCACAACACTATTTACATTTGCACAACAGTTAATGCATTTCTCAAAACAATTAGTACAAACTGCAAAACCTAGTTGATAACCTGCAAACGTGTGTCACTTGCTCAAAATGTAGAGCTCATTCCTTAAAAGCAAGTATTTATGTCAATGAAAGTGTCAGTGTCATCAAGATGATAAGTACTGACACCATTGTTTTATGAACAAGATAGTCAAATGGATTTGCCATGTTTTCATTATGACAGTTTACTCTGTACATTTTGTCCAATGCAAAAACATCAGATTTTGGTGACACTTCCTGAACATGCTCAAGACAGCACTATATACTATTTGCACAGCCATTTGAAAACTACAGTAAAGTTAGACCACTGCATTTAGTGAGGTATCTGAGTACAAGACACTGAATATGTATGTTTTACATTTGTACTGCATATACTCTTTGCAATTCTAATTTATTCACAGCAAAGTGCAAAAGATTTACAGTTTTTCTTAGTTGCTTTGGTGCATTTCTCACAACTCTATTTACATTTGCACAACAGTTAATGCATTTCTCAAAACAACTAGTCATTTGTGCACATCATAGTAGCAGTTTCTCATTCCTTCCAGCAAATTGCGAATGCTTTTGGACATGCATCAATTGCTTTCATACAACTCTCTGCTGTTTATAACATTATTATTTGCTTATGTCATGTCAGTCAAAATTAACTAAACTTGTGGATGCTGAATAGTCATTCCATATAAAACTAATAGTACTTATTTTATTACTTGAGTCATTAAATACAAAAATGTTGAACTAGTTATCAAAATCTGTCAAGCTCATTTTATAAAAAAATTTAAAATCAAATCATGTTCAGTCAGCTGAATTTGTCACAAGTCAGCTTCAGTAAAGGGGTTATATGAGTACTTTTGCACAATGAACAGACAGGCAGGCAGGCAGGCAGGCAGGCAGACAGACAGACAGACAGACAGACAGACAGACACAGACAGACAGACAGACAGGCAAATAGACAGATAGATAGACAGATAGATAGATAGATAGATAGACAGACAGACAGACAGACAGACAGACAGACAGACAGACAGACAGACAGA
>CAIGQZ010035027.1:15698322-15710726 GCA_903798205.1 Danio tinwini
GTGTGTGTGTGTGTGTGTGTGTGTGTGTGTGTGTGTGTGTGTGTGTGTGTGGTTATTTATCAGAGATGGGTTGCAGCTGGAAGGGCATTCGCTGTGTAAAAAATATTCTGGATAAGTTGGCGGTTCATTACGCTGTGGCGAACTCAGATTAACAAAGTGACTAAGCCGAAAAATAAAATTATTGAACACCTATACTTTCACTTTATATACAGTAAATGTAAAGCATCCTTGCTAAATAAATTTAATAAAGGGACAGTTCACCCAAAAATGTAATTTTACTATTTATTTATTTATTTATTTATTAGGAGTGAACTTTTCATTGCATGTCTTTAAACAAAAATGTTACTAATCCCATATTATGTAACCACTTCACAACCTAGACCTAAAATTTCATTTTTTATTTACATCAGCAAATTTTGAACACAAGAACTATAACAACAACTTAAACTAAGAGCAACTGTCAAAATCAACTAAACCCGAGCCAGTTTTCTGTATACACGGTGGTCATGTGTGGCAGTGGGAGGAAGGAGCATTAGATAATTCCTGATACGCTACCCGCATAATCCCTATTTCTCAATCCCTCCCTCTCAATCCCTGACTCATCTTTCACATTCCTCATGCATTCCAGCAGGATTAACTGATGCCGCCAGTACAGACCTCATTCATGCAGACAGAAACAAAGAGAAAGTGTGTGTGTGTGTGTGTGTGGGAGAAAGAGCAAAGCTGCATTTCTTCTGACAGAAAGGGGTTTTTCTACCCCAAACCATTCGTCCCCTCAGACCTAACCGTCTAGCATTCTCTCTCAGGAGAGCAACCTGTCAAACTGACTGAAGAAACCAAAGAGTTATAGAAGTATGATGTTTGACTTCAGGCGTCCGCTGTTTTCTAGAAGGTAGGAGTGCTGCGAAGTAAAATAGCTCTATCATAAGATTATCAAACAGCATACGTTATCCCAGAAGACATAGACACAATCGCACAACAAACAAACCCTGGGCTCTTCGTTCAAAGGCATTCCATGTATTGATCCAGTCTATCAGCGCTTGAATAATGGAAGAGAAAGAGATAAAGCCTGTTTATACTGCTTTCTCTCATTTGTCTCAGTCAGTGGTAAAACTGTGTGTGTGTGTGTGTGTGTGTGTGTGTGTGTGTGTGTGTGTATTAAATTGTATAGTGCCATGGGTATGACCTGGTTATGTTCTATTAAGGTGGTTTAAAAGGACATAGTAAACGGTATATTTTGACATTAAAATTTTGCCACAGGTTTTCTGTGAGGGTTGAAATTAGGGGTAGGGCCATATAATAAGCAGTTTTTACCGTATTAAGTACATTACGCCTATGGATAGTCCTCGTAAACGTGTGTGTGCAGTAATAATCTTCTCACTTCTGACTAAATACAGCTAAGTTTGCTTTTCATATAGACCTTTGCTCTGAGTATGTATATAAATGAATGAATAGATGAATGCATGAATAAATGAACAAATGGATAAATGAACATACGAACGAACAAATGAATGAATGCATGATTGAATGAATGAATGAAAAATGTGTCAAAGTGTCACGATTATCAGCAATCTAGCCTGTGCAGTTCACTGGAGAACTACACATCTACCACTACATGAAATACAACTTCCAGAAGTCTTTGCACTCACAAACCAGCTCCTGAACCACACACACAGCTGGAAGCTCATGATGTACTGATTACTAGCATTATAAAGACATCTCATTAACACATACTCTTTGCTGTAACTCATTAACACACAGTCTTGTAAGCTGTAAGTGAGCTATTCAAAGTGTATTTCTTGTCTAGCCTTAGTGTTTTTAGACCTTTGTTTTGTTTATTGTGGGACAGAGGCCAGCTAGCAAAGTGCTATGCAAGTAAACCTTACTTCTCCTCTGACCTATAAAGGTTCTGTAGCAACAGACTTTAGAGGCCATGGTCTTTAGCCTCCCTGTTAGAGCAACAGACTCCCATACCAAGAATTGCCGGTTCGATCCCATCTCAGATCGGGTTGGGTTCTGTAGGAGCAGTGGGTTTTACATGGGAGCTCGTCCGGGATGGGAGTGAGGTTTAGGAGAGTGAGTGTAACGGAGACAAGCTAGCAAAGTGCTATGCAGGTAAACCTCACTCCTCTGACCTCAAAAGGTGCTCTAGCGATAGACGCTAGAGGGCCATGGTTTTTAGCTTCCTTATTAGATCAACCGACTCCCATGCACAGAATCAATGGTTCTATTCCAACACAGCATGGGTTGGGTGCAGTAGGATTGGTGGGTTACAAATGTTTATGCTGTTTTGACACCTGGTCTGACCATTCGCCTGTTTACGCTCTGGATTATCTTCATGCTCCTGTCTGTTCCTGTTTTGACCTTTGTATGACCATCCCAAAATAAAGCTGCATTTGGATCCTCACCTCTGTTGCCAGACCCACCCATTACACAAAGGTGGAGCTTCAGAGCAACACCTATTACATCATCATTACAGACCAATGAGCTGTTTTGTCTACCTTTGAGCTACCAAAAGAAAGCCACACATATAAAGACAGACATGTGGTGCAAATGTTAAAATGTAAGTATAAGTCGATATGACATCAATGTGCTAAAAAGGAATTGTTTCTTCTTGTTTCATGCTTAGATATCAACATCGTCAAAAAAATCTGAAACAGCTAATATGACTTAAAAATCCTATGTCAATGATCTATGTCAGTCCAGTAGTTGGTGATGTCGAATTTTCAGCTCTATGCAATTTTATATACAAAAAAACTCTATGCTGTAATCTGCAATACATTGGAAAAATGTAAAAAAAAAAAAATTTAAGTCACTGTTGACTTAAAATAATAACAATTACAATAAAATTACAATTACAATAAAAAACCTGTTTGTTCTTTCTTCTGATGAATTCAATTTGGTCTAACAAAAAAAACTCATAAAGGATTGAAAACACATGAGGAAGAATAAATGATGAGTCAAATTTCATTTTGGGGAAAAAAAATGATTTCATTTTTGATTAGTACTTCTTCCCATAATCATAATATATATATATATATATATATGAGGAGGAATACATTGGTGTTGGTCTTCTGCCTCTAGTGTTTATTTAAGCTGATGCAGAGGTGTGTTTTTGGACTTTTATAAAAATGCTGCAAAGGCACATTTTTCCAGTGCGTCTGCGGTGCAAGTAAATCAGTTGTGACTTTTTTTTTTTTTGGTAATGTCCTAGTAAGAGAATGAAATATTGAAAGAGGAGACAGACATGCATGGGAAAACAGAGGCAGGAAAAAGATTGATCAAATGACAGAAAGAAGATCATTGTCTTGAGGGTCAATCTAGGGGCAGAGTTTGCCTTGCTGATCGGTTCAGACCTTTCTCAGCTGTAATGAGTGAGGGAGAATTGACTTAATTGACTTAAATGTAAAATACTTTTGGTTAGTTGGACATCATACTTAGAGAAAGAAAGACGCAGTCTATGTCTGAAATTATTTTACATACTCTAATCTTTGTTCTTCTAATAATTGCAAATCTGGGCCTTTTCCAGCTGTGATTATTTCAAGGACAAAAGACAATTATTTTTAAAAAGGACAACTAGTTGAAGAGATGTACTGCTTCTCAAGAAGAATGTGCAATGCATAAAAGGTATACTTCACAAAAAAAAATTGTCATTTTATTTTTAAGAATGTTGAAAAATTACTTCCATGGTATATTTTCCCTACTACTTATGTCTATGGCTACTGGCATCTGAAGCTGATACTGTATCTGTGGCCTAAAAGATTGATAATTAACCATAAAATAATGATAATTATCCCTCGTCATCATTCATCATTCGAGGTATAGTTCACCCAAAAATGAAAACGCAGCCACTGACCTCCATAGTAGACTCTATATAGCACTAAAAGTGGTCTTTTAGTTTATATACATATGGGAACTCTTTAAAATATTCCTAAATCTTTAAAGATGGTGCTATTGACCTTATTCTTCACGTACGAGCATCCGGTCTCATTCACTTCCATTGATTTTTAGATGTTAGAAACAACTTGTTATGCTGCTTGAT
This sequence comes from Danio tinwini, assembly GCA_903798205.1. Lineage (NCBI taxonomy): Eukaryota > Metazoa > Chordata > Actinopteri > Cypriniformes > Danionidae > Danio > Danio tinwini. The sequence continues at coordinate 15,702,365 of CAIGQZ010035027.1, forward strand.
GTTGCAAACTGATATTTCCTTATTATATTATTCTTCTATTTATGTATAGTAATGAACACACTTACCTGTAGAGCAAGTAGTTAGATTGCTTTCTGCTGTTTATTGTTCCATTTGTCCTATAGGCAACTAAATGTTAAAAACTATTGCAAACATGAGTTCCGCATTGCAGAACAAGGTCAATAAACACCTTAACCCCAAAAAGAACAAGTAAAGAACTAATACTTGTGTTATATAGCACTTAAATGCATTTCCCTACACTGTAAAACCCAACAGTCAACTTCATTAAATGAGTGTAGTTAACGCAAAATTCACTGTAAGTTAATTCTACTCCTTTGAAAAGAGTTTTGAACTCTGTGTTAAAGGTAATGAGCTAATTAAATACCTCATTACTTCAACTTAAATGGAGTAAGTTCACAATACTCATTCATTCATTTCCGACTTAGTCCCTTTATTAATCTATGGTTGCCACAGCGGAATGAACCGCCAACTTATCCAGCATATGTTTTTTTACGCAGCTCATTTGGAACTTTTTGGGTTATACAGTGTATGATTAAAAGTAAAAAAACACTTAGCAATGGTAAATAGCACTTCAACTACCACAAAGAACCTCTGATGAACCAATCGTGCATAAGAAAACATACTATGGAAGTCAATGGCTGCTTTTTACCAAACTTTCTTCAGTAATTCTGCCTTTGTGCTCAACAAAAGAAACTCGAAGAGATTTAAAACAAGTCAAGGCTGAGAAAATGATGAAAGAATTTTTGACCATTCATTAGCATCCATAACTACGATCATAATTATTTTTTAAGTTGTCTACAATTTTTCTTTCAAGAATCTTTGTGGATTGGCCGATGCTGTAAAAACGAATAAACAGAGGAAAACCAACTACTATGTTTAAAAATGTGTGAGGGCACAATGGTATGTCCCCATTAGACAGCTAAGTAAACATGTATGTGTGTCGGTTCCTGAGTTAAGGTAATCTTTCCAAATCCATCAGATCAAAATGATTGATTGCCCTTGCCTTTTACAGACAACCTGTCTTTTCACACAATAATTATTTTTAAAAACTCTCTGTGGCCAGTTTAAGACAGCGCTGACAGACATAAAGATTTTCCCGATTCTGTTTCCTGGCTTTGTCACTTCAACGGTCCTCATCCAAATGATTTTAAGAAATAAACGAAATCCTTTTTCACACTCTGCTGTAAATACTCCAGAACAATCTGGCTAAAATTGTCACATAAAACAGTTATTTTCTTTGTTTTATCAGAATGTAAGTGTTTTTTTTTCATTGCACAGAAGAGCAGGTCAAACCGGTAGCACATGTGGAAATGTTTTCATCATCACATTTAACAAGACTGTTGGCAGAAAGGAAAGGAAGAGGAGAGAAAGAGAGAGAGAGAGGGAGAGAGAGAGAGAGAGATAGATAGATAGATAGAGAGAGAGAGAGAGAGAGAGAGAGAGAGAGAGAGAGAGAGAGAGAGAGAGAGAGAGAGAGCAAACCTATGTGGACAAGCTGTGTCATTTGCATCTAAAAAAAAAATTCTAAAAAAGCTCTCAGCTGTTTCCCTCCCTCTCTCCAGCAAAAATAGGCATGTGTTGCTGTCACAACCCTTTCACTCTGTTTTTCTCTCTTTTATCTGCCTCCCATTCCTACAGACCGAACTGTGTGTGTATGTGTGTGTGATATCTTCACATCTGTGCCTTAGATCATATGGTGGTTCACGTCTCATGCTGCTAGCTCTAGGTCTTTATGATCCATGGAAATTACTGGAATGTCATTTTAACATCCGTGAAAATGTCCCTGTTCCTCAAAGCTACCCCAGATTATGTGTCACCGGGGGTGCGAAACAGACAGCTGTTAGTGTGTGTGTGTGTGTGTGTGTGTGTGTGTGTGTGTGTGTGTGTGTGTCTGCTCGCGTCTTTTTGACTGCCACTTTGTGCTTCTCAGAATGTGTTTTACGGAAAACTCTGACTAAGGCATGTTTCACACATCCTGCGTCCATGAGGTGTGCATATTCACTTTGACATTGCAATTTTACAAAAAACAAAGATGATTACAAACAGCAAAAATCAGTCTAAGGCACTCGAAAGATGTGGAAATTTTTTTTTTTTTAAATCATTATTCACATGGTTAATCTTTAAGAAAACCTATGTGTTTCGGCAGTGAGCTGCCTTCATCTGGGTAACCAACAAAGACAATTACATTTAATTTAGGCAGGAAGCAGTTTTCAGTTGTATTATAAAACAATATATAGCAATAGACTTTTTCAATACACAATGCTTGCAAGCACTCAACGTTTCAACAGGTAAATTTAAAGTAAAGTGACATTTCGAATATCAAAAGTGCAAAAAAAAGAACTGAAAATGCCTAAAATTTGTCGTCAGTAATTCTAGTCTTACTTCCAACACATTTACATTCAGGGCCGGTGCGTCCATAGAGGCTACCTAGGCGGCCACCTAGAGCGGCATAATAATGAGGGCGGCAAACGCGTCCATTGCCCAGAGCGGCAGTTCGGCCGGACCCTGTTTACATTCATGCACACTTTTATGTTTATTCATTTAGCAGGCACTTTTATCGAAAGCGATTTACCAACAGGGATAAAAAAGCACTTCAAATCAGCAGATAACAGCAATATATTGATGCCATGAGTTAGTTTAGCAGTTTTTCTCTCTGTCTGGTGAATACACAGAGAAAAAAAAGGTCTCCTATGGGTGGTTTGTCAAGCCCACTGACCTGTGTGAAGCACACTCAGCATTGCACAATGTTTTCAGAGGAAAAGGGAAAACTAATGTATATTCTAATCGGCATGCCAGTCTGTGGTCTTTATTGATTGGCCACAAACATTGAACATGATACAGTAGCTCACACACACACACACACACACACACACACACACACACACACACACACAAATCAACTTAATTAGTTGTCCCGGTTTATATTCAACAATCTAGCAATGCAAGCAAAATGTGTTTACATGTTGTTATTAATAAATTTCAATCATGGCAACTCTCGGAGTAAGATGACAATATTTTTTTATTGATAAAATAAATGAATAAATAAATGAATGAATGAATGAATGAATGAATGAATGAATGAATGAATGAATGAATGAATGAATGAATGAATACATGTGCATATGTTTGGTTTTGCTGGTCTAGTCCTGCTATGCTGCGAGCAAGTACTCGACTTGATTTTACCACAAGAGACCTGCAGAACTATAAACAAAGCAGTCAGCACGACATATGCAATAGACACGAGCTGCAAATGAATCCCCATAGCAGATCTAGCAGGTGGTGAAGGGGTGGCGGAGGGTAGATATGAGCACGCAGTCTAAAGACTAGCTACATGTCCATCGCCCTATGTAAGGACGGTTCTGATAGAAAGAAAAAGCTAATTGGTTATTGAGAGAGACGTGAGCGCTCCAATCAGCGGACGTTAGAGTTTCATGACTGAACTAGTATTAAGCCAACTCCCTGTAGTGATTTAAGAATATAAGAATTTGCATCCATAATTCTGAATACTAGATTTATTATGCTGTTTGTCATGTTAAATAAATCATTTAAAACCAAAGAAGAGTTTTGCAACATGGCTAATAGATTATCCTGTCAAAAACAGCATTTTGACTGTCACACTTCTACTTCTGCATGAGATAAGAACACATTTTTATAATTCTTTGGGTCTGGGTTTACTGTACATTTTCACCTCCCTTGCTAAAAACTGTTTTCTCTGTCTGAATGTACTTAAATTTGTGGTAAAGGTACATTCTTGTAAAACATCACACGTGCACTTTAGTTAACCTGTAGAAAGCAGGTAAATGCATTCACATGCTGGGATAAATCAGCCTAACTGGGAAATATCTTTATTTAAACTTTAATATATAAATATTTTTTTATCTTTTTAATATCTTTTATAAACTTAAAAAACATAAAGTGGATTAAGCAAAATTGATTATGCATTATCCATTTATTACAATAAAAAGAGCAGGTTAATGCATTTATACACTGTAAAAAATGTAAAGCCAGTACCAAAAAAAAAAATAAAAAAAAAAATCCATATTTCCTTGTGTTTTTTTTCTTGTGTACTCAACTTTTGAAAACATTAGTTGCACTGACCTAAAATGTCTGAAGTTGAGTAAACAAAAAAACTCTTCAAACAAAAAAAAAAAATCAGAACAAACAAACAGTTAAATAATAATAACAAAAAAAAACAAAAACATAGACAAATGTTTACAAAACATTTATTAGACACAGAATTAGAAACAGGACAGGAGGCAAAACAACAATAACGATAAAACATGGCAGGACAAACAGGCAAAAACACTTTGTAATGCTTCACAGGGAAAAACAAGACTCAGCAAAGAGTCTGTGTGAATGAGGTGTCTTAGTCCTAGTAATCAGTCCATAATGAGCTTCCAGCTGTGTGTATAATCAGGAGGACTGGTTCCCCCATTTGAATTATAGTTTGAGCATGTGATTTGTCATTTAAATATTATAGGATTTTACTAAGTTGTTTAGTAAAATTAAATATCAAATATACTTGATTTCTCATTTAAGAATGCATTTTGATCTATTATTTGATCGTTTGAGCATTTGATTTATCATTTGGGTAGTTGTTTTGAAAGTTTTATTTTTTAGATTTATTATTAGATCTTTTAATGCATATGAATCTTTTTTTTTTTTTTTTAGGAAAAAAAAACTAATATTTTTAACTTGATGAAGTTAATTTTGATTCAGGTTAAGGCCCAATCCCCATTCTAGTTTTGTACCTCTACCCCTTCCCCTTGGCCTTTAAAAATGAGTGTGAAGGGGAAGGGCTTCAAAATTTACCCCAAAGAATTGGGACAGCACTACAGCACAACTGCACAAGTCATCGCAATCTCATGCTTCATATGAGATCAGACGATTGCGACTGCTGTAATTATTCCAGTTGTGTTATTTTTTGGTATTTGTCTTCAGGTAATCACTGAAGGCATATATTATGTTATCATAACGATCTAATGTGGCAATAAGACCGTAACTATACTGCACATTTACACCGTGGCCTATTCATCTATAAACACACCAAAAACAACTCTAACATTAGCAGACACTGTAAAAGCTCATTCTCAGCCACTAGACTTTTCTGACAGGGTATTTGAGTGTCATCAAGTGACAGAATGTTGTGGGACTGCTGTACGGGAGTTATTATTAGGGATTATAGATCACGAAATTTAGCGTTTTTTATTTTAGTGTTTTTTTAAAAAAGCATGACGGTAAAACATGAATGCGGTTATGAATATATTAAAACATCTGTTTGTTTGTTGTAAAACTTCGTAATAATGACAAAAATACTAATTTGTGGCTCTCCTTACTTCTGGGTGCAGCAAAACTTTGTTTGTAGTTTAAACTTTTTTTTCAAGTTGGATTTTTACAGTGTATGACCACGTGTTTTGATGCCTTATTAAGCATAATAAGCGCAAGTGACTTTTTGGCGTGTCTATTCATTTATCTAAATCACACGTATATGCATGAATATAGGACGTATTCTACATAACATTTTATAAATGAGGTCCCAGATAACAAACCATTAAAGCCATTGTAAAACATAGCAATGTAAATGATGAAATATATAATAATAATAATAATTATTATTATTATTATTATTATTATTATTATTATGCTACCTCCAGGGAATTTAAAACTATTGTATAAAACCTCCAAAGCTAAATTATAGATCTTAAAAAAATGTAATTGTTATTTAAATAAATAATACAAGTTTCTGTGTGGAGTTTGCATGTTCTCCTCGCGTTTGCATGGGTTTCTTCCGGGTGCTCTGGTTTCCCCCAGAAGTCCAAAGACATGCGGTACAGGTGAATTGGGTAAGCTAAATTGTTCTTAGTGTATGTGTGTGAATGAGAATGTATGAGTGTTTCCCAGTAATGGGTTGCAGCTGGAAGGGCATCCACTGCATAAAAACATATGCTGGATAAGTTGGCGGTTCATTCCGCTGTGGCGACCTCGGAATAATAAAGGGACTAAGCCGAAAAGAAAATGAATGAATGAATATATAATACATGAACACCTGAAACAATCAAATCAACAACAAAAATAAACAAAAGTAGAATGAGAACGCTTAAGTTCAACTCTTTTCTCTATCAATTTCAAAACGATGCTTGCATTTGTTTGTCTAATTATATCTCAGGTCTTGTGAATTGTGAGTATTTAGAGTATTTACAAAATGTATTTTTTTATAAATGTATCTTAAATGTCATCAAGACACAATGGAAATTCTTCAGTGATTTTATCATGGTTGTTTTCTATGTTCTAAACACAGCAAATGGTTTTGTTTAGATTCAGAATCTGTGCAATACACAGGCAAAAAAAAACAAAAAAAAAAAAACAAGAATCTGTTTCCAGCATTAAGGGTTCATATAACAAGGGAAAATTAGATTGGGATCATTTCTTTTGAACGTATGTAAATATCTAAAAAAAAAAAAATTGGACTCAGCTGCTTCAGATATGGGGTTTGGTTCCATTTAATACAAATTAATTAGCATCTGGATGTAATTGAGGTCCACTTCCTCATGTAAATTACATTTTCTAATGATCAAATATGTAATAATCCTCAATGGCACACTTCCATTATGACTGCTAATTAGGCAGCAACCTACAAATCATGTTTTGCAGATCTGTAAAAACAATTAACATGTTGACTGAAATGGCTTTTGTGTAGCGTCACACACTTCGCTGTTGTAAAGTCACAGTATGTGTTCAGACTCTATAAGTGCTGTGAGAATGTGTTTACCGAAGTGTGGACACACATTCTCTGAACCGTGACGACAATCAGAACATCTCCAATCTCCTCTCTCACAGACATTGATGAATCGACGAGAGGTTATCTGTGAAGACAACATCATCATCTTCATACAAACACACACACACATACACACACACAGACTGATGTGATGAATGAAAAAGCTGACCTTTCCTGCAGCACAGCAGGCAAACACACACTGAGACACACCCAGAGGAAGACAAATCACCACTGAGGACTTGAACATCTCATTTAAGACTGTAGACAACACTGAGATCTAAAGGAGAATAAATGTGTAGCAAATATACAGCCCTCAATCATGTTTAGAACTGCAAATCTGCAATCAAATATGAAACTAAATAATCAAACACTAAAATTGTTCATATAATCTGTTGTAATAAATGCAACAGTACATACAAAAGTAATGTTGTTCTTTTCTGATGTTTAATTGCAAGGCGTTGCAGGTATATTTTTACCTTTTGAAGAAAGTGTTATTTCTTAGTTTGCCTGGAATACAATTTAATTTAAATCATTGAAAAATATTAGATATGAATATACACTACTGGTCAAACGTTTGGGCTCAGTAGGATTTTGAAATGTTTTAAAATCAACTTCTCCTGCTCACCAAGGCTGCATTTATTCAATCAAAAATACAGTACAAATTGTAAAATTGTGAAATGTTATTGCACTATAAAATAACTGGTCAAAAGTAGTTTATCATTTAATTTTAATCATTTATTCCAGTGATTTTAAAGATGAATTTTCAGTACTCCAGTCTTCAGAGTCAAATAATTCTTTGGAAATTACTCTAATTATTATTATTATTATTATTATTATTATGATTATTATTATTATTATTATTATTATTATTATTATTATTAATAATAGTAACAGTAATAAAAGCAATAATGAATAGAGTAATAATATCATATGAAATTAACAAGTTTCTTACTTTTAATAAATGCTGCCTTAATAAACAGAATAATTTTCTTAAAAAAAAAACATTTAAAAAATGACCCCAAACTACAAACATGTCTTTTTTTCTTTTCATTTGGCTACAAAACAAACCACTGTTGTCCAAAGACTTAACCAAACAAGTCTAATTAACATTCTTAACCTTATTAATTAGCCTTTAAACTGCACTTTAAACTGATTGCTACTATCTTACAAAATAACTAGTAAAATAATATGTACTATAATCTTGTCAAAAAGAAAATATTTTAGCTATTATAAATTATTTATTAAAAAGTTTATGTTTTGAAAGTGCCAAAAAAATCTCTCTGTTAAACAGAACTTGGGAAGTATTTAAAAAATGTTTCTATTCATTCCAAAATGATAATTCACTCGAAAACTTAGCGTGCAATCGTTTGCATTCTCTCAACAAACAACGCAACCATTCGTATTCATTCTCTTTAGCATTCCACAGATGAACTGCATTTGCTCAAAAAACGTTGGTGGTGGGCGGAAAAATACATATTTTAGTGCTTTTGCAAGCAAATTAAACAAAGATATATATATATATATATATATATATATATATATATATATATATATATATATATATAT
>CAIGQZ010035027.1:15716154-15721154 GCA_903798205.1 Danio tinwini
TAGATAGATAGATAGATAGATAGATAGATAGATAGATAGATAGATAGGATAGAAAGTATTAGTTTTCTTATCAGGCATTTAGATTTCTGTCTCTGTGTGTATGTGTGTGTGCATGTGTAGGAATGTTTGGCCGAAATTAGCTCCAAGAGAGTATCCGCTCTCTTTCTCTTTTTTTTTCTGTGGAGCCGTGGATGTTGTCTTTCAGCGCGTGGCTCTCTGTTCTAGTTTGTTCCTGTCACACTGTGTGCGTGTGTATGTGTGTATTTTTTCATGCCCAATAAAAGCTCAAAGGAAGCGGCCAGAAACTCCTCTCATTGTTATTAAGGTAAAGGAATCTCAGTGGGAATATCAGCTTTAAACCAACATCCTCTCACACACAGAGACACGGAGGAACACACAAACTCAGTCGCACTCTCGCTTTATCCCCTCATTTTCATGTCCTGTGCGTCTTTGCTGAACTCACTCTAACTAATGATGGTGAAAGGAAAAAACAAGTAGCGGCGCTGTAAAATTCTATAATAAAATCTACAGACGCCCACGCAGAGGTAGAGGATGCTGGTTTTCCTGCACTCTCGCACCTCAAGGGAGTCTGGCCATTTGACTGATTTTAATGAGTTTTAGAAAGGGGAAAATTGTCATTGACCCTTTTGTCTCTTCCACAGATGTGCATTTTTAGTATGTGTAGGACATGAGGCTTGTCGGATGGAAAAGCATTTTGATTATTTCAGCATAAGTTATTGTCTGGTTTGAGTCGCTAACTTACGTTTAGGTTTCAAATTTTGTCTAAACTGCACACAAATTTAAATGTGTCACCAAATCGTAAATCACTACTGTCTTATAAAAATTTGATCAGCTACAAATTTCAATTATTGTATTCAGTGCAATAATGCTGCATTTTTAGACTATAGTATGACTGTTGGTAAACTGCACTGAAAAAAGGATGTCTGCAAAATTGTTGCAAACAATTTATGTTTGTTGAATTTAAACAAATTAAATTTAGTACTGTTCAACGTAATTTGTTTAATTAAATTCAACAAGTAGAGGCAATACACACATGAAGTGCTAATTATACAAAGAAACAGTTGTGCTCAGAGAATTAAGTGCTAGATTTAGGAGGGGGAGTGTTTTTTTTGTTGTTTTTTTTTAGAGAAAGACGAGTGTTTCTACAGGTGGTTTGTCAAGCCCACTCACCTGTGTAAAGCACACTTCATAAATGCACAGTGTTTATTTGAATTTTTTAGAGAGGTTGTTTTATATTTTCTTTTGTAAAAAAAACAAAAACAAAAAATAAATAAATACATATCATATATGTATATAGCTATATAGTACAGCAATAGGCCCAACTATTCAGACTACAAAAAAGTATTTTAAAGTCATAATACATCACAAAATCAATCAATGAAGTCAGATAAAGTAATAATAATATCAAATAAAATATTTTCTCTCTGCTTCTGTTTTTGTTTTCTCTAACTTTGCCACATTTTTAGATAAAGTCTTCCTGCAAATGTTGCTTTGATAAAAAAAAATAAATTTGTGAATTGTATTGAAATAAAAAGGGTATGACTTCCTATCTCTCAGTTCTAACAATCAAACCTTTTTCCGAATCTTGTGTAGTTTGAACAGAAGAAAAAATAATAATATGACTCATATTTTGGACTCAACTTTAAAGGCCAATTTTTTGTCAGAACAAGCCTAAAAGCTCCAGACCAAACAGATACACAAACCCAGAGTGGAAGTGCTCATAAATTCTCAGTGTTTATAACACACCGTCTAGATAAATAAACAGCACAGCGGACCATGAGTGATGTGAAAACTGCTCCCTCCAGGTATCAACTCCTGCTGTACAAACACTCATTCAACATGCAGTAAAGACACCAAATTCAGCACATTCTGATGCTATACGGGCAGATCTTTTGATCTCTTGATAAACCACCGCTGACGAGCTTCACTTCTCATTATTTGTGGCTTGAAAAGGAGCGAGGTCACTTCCCAAACTGACCCCTTTCAGCACAGACCAGCAGTCGGGACGGGTCGAGGTATAGACACTGCCCTCCGGTCTATAAGAGCTCCAGTCTGTTTACACTCCAAAACATTCCATCTGCTTTATTCCCTCCAGCTGGAGCTGAACCAGGATCAGTTATAAAATAAATAAATGCCCACAGTGTCCAAACAGGGCGCCACATCAAAACCCTGGAGGTGAGAGGTGGCGCTGCGCCTCATTTCCTCTGAGAGCCAGGATTTGGAGAAAAAATGGGATCATCTCTTGTCTCCTTGATCCTGTTTCTGTCCTCGATCCCACATCCCAATGGGAATTCTGCTAATCGGGGTTTAGAAAGAGAGGCCTGTCTCTGTGCGAGTAGTGCGGATGGAAGGAGACGCTTGTTTGACGCTGTGTGAAGTGATCTGAAGGGTCTGCTGGTCTGAAACTGAACATCATTCAGTCTGATAATCATACCCTGCAGGCATAAACTCCACCATTAAATGGCTCTTTTGAGAGATTCTGGATTCAAATATTTGCAAACGGGTTCATTGAATCAGACCCTTTTCTCATTAGTGACTAATCAAAAACCTCTCATGCATTTTCTGATTAGTCACTAAAGAGAAAATGGTTGCTTTTCAATATGCTTTTTAAAGGTCCCATGAAGTTAAAACGAAAATAAAATTGTTAGTTTGTAGGATATTTATAAGCTATTTCTCACCAAAACAGACAAAATTCGTGTTTAGAAGATATACAACTGATATAAACATGTAAAGCTTGTAGTTGGATCAACAGTTTTACTCATGTCACCGCATACTTCAGTTTTTCATTCACATGTGACCAATCAAATGCTCTCTAGTATCTGACATGTCCCGCTCCTTTCAAGACGCTTCACATTTGATGCGTTTGAGCTCAATCACTCTCACTGGCAGAGTGGTAATAAAAAAATACCATTGGCTGTTTTTTTTTTTTTTTGAAGGGTAGGAGCTACACTATGTCCCACCCTTTCTTTATGTTTCGTTTGAGATTACGTCAAACATCGAATAAAAAGGCACATTTCAAAGCACTTCATGGGTCCTTTAATGGTTGGGTCAGTGGTTTAGATATTTATTTGCCCAGCCAAAGTTTTCAAAGGCAAATGTGTGTTAGAACTAATGTTGTTCATTTTTTATGGAAGGACACTATATACTGTATAACTGCAGGTTAACTATGTTTATATACTATCCACCTTATACACAACTCCTTAACTTTTCTGATTTTGACTGTAATGTAAGGATGTGCAGCTTTTGTGAATCTGCTTTGGAACTATAATTGTTGTGAAAAATGTTATAAGAGTAAAATTGAATTGAATTATATGAATGAAGCAACCAACCGATCAATCAATCAATAAATCAATCAATCAATCAATCAATCAATCAATCAATCAATCAATCAATCAATCAATCAATCAATCAATCAATCAATCAATCAATCAATCAATCAATCAATCAATCAATCATCTGGATCAATTAAAGAATACAGTAAATAAGTTTGACACCCAGTGGTGAACTAGGTATTGCATTACTGGATCAAAACGTACGCAAGCGCGGGTTGCCAGATTGACGACCAACATGGACGCACGTGATAGAAGAAAATTTTTCATACTAAAAGGAGATTTAGTTCTAACCAACACCTCGAATTAATATATTAGAAACAGCTTCTAGGTGAACAAAAGCAAACTGACAATGATCACCTCAGGTACACCTCATGTGCTTTATTCAGTGTAAATGCTAACAATGTGAGTATGAATGCCATTTTACAAGACACTTATTGACATACTACTGAAAGCAGCAGCAGATAGTTCACCTCAGATCTTGAAAATAAACCGTTTAAAATTGCACTTTAGAACTGTGAAATAATGCAAACCAACACATATCAGGGATTTAGCATCTACATTTAATAATGTTAAAGAGGTTTAATATGTAATAATTAGATTATAAACCTTACCATTTTGTGAGTGAGTGCATATTCTGTGCTTCTGGATGGCTGTATTTAAATTTCTGTCGTGTTGTTTTGTCTGGTGCAAATAGCCAAATTGCTTATCACTACAAATCTCATCACGTAGCGTGTTGTTAGGACACACGGTTACAATGTGGAAATCTGCGTCTCATTTCGGAGTCTGCTACGGTCCACCGGAGGTTGCTTTTCGGTCACAGGCACATGCTTTAAGAGCCTTTCTGAATGACTGAACGTATAAAATGTGCAATTTTTCAACAAGGCAACCCGGAGTGCTAAAATATAATTGACTTAAGTGGCAGTGGGCGGGTTAAAAGAACTAAAACAAAAATAGCGTTCTGGCACGTAACAAACATTTTCAATGCAGAATATCTGACTTCAGCATTATTTTTCAGATAAACAAGTATGTTCACTTGGCATGTTTTTCAAATATTTGCAAACATATTATGGCATTTTTATGCTTTAGAAGAGTCAAAAACTTACATACAGCACCTTTAACTATTTAATAAATTATTGAAATTACCTAAATTATTTAATAAAGTTTTCACAGTTGATCATAATCTTGCTATTATTATTATGATTACTTTATTATTAACATTTACTGTATTATTTAAATCAAAATATAACATAATATTATATATTATTAATAAGATTATTTTTTGGAGATGACTTTTGAGCTTGATTTATTTGTTTTGTTTTTTTATTTTAACCCCAAATTGCTATTTAAATCTTTACAATAACGCACTCTAAATTGTCTTAGAGCAGTTAAAAGGCGGGATACAAGAAGAATTAGGGAGAAACGAGAAATTATACTTATAATGCTTTATATCTGTAATTTGAGTATTTTAAAATTTTAATATAAACAATAAATTAGATCAATTCAAAAATCTCAAATGGAAGCAATAACAGTACAAAAGTAAATACATTTAGAACAACTGCCATTACATTTCATACAGTTAACAGGTGATGAACAAGACTGTATTTTGTTTAAGATAACCAATAATCAATTCAGTATGTTTTTGTCAAC
>CAIGQZ010035027.1:15723654-15729149 GCA_903798205.1 Danio tinwini
AGTCGGTAGATTGATGGATGGATGGAAGGATAGATGAATGGATGGATGGATACTGTATGTAGGTATGTAGGTAGGTAGGTAGGTAGGTAGGTGGATGGATGGATCTTTAGGAATTGAATGATGACACATTGAAATTTAAATGAGGTGTAGCAGAAAAACATATTTCTATTACATTTAATATTTTTGACGTGTCTCTTGATTTTTCCTCGTTAATAAGATTGTATTTAGTATTTTCCCTACCATATTCATTGGAGTGTACTTATTTTAGACCCAAATCTTAAGTTATTTTATAAGATTAGTAGCAGTTTGGGCTCTAATTCTGACTATTCTAATGTATGTACACAAATATCTTATTGAATACCATTCCTTAGAAAGTATTCATTTAAAAGAGAGTCTGTAAGGGTTGTACTCACTTTTGCTAGGCACTCTGTACACTTTATATTCTGTGTATCTGAGGCAGCTCCTATGATAATATGATAATGTTTCTTAAATATTAAATTAAAAAGAATTGCTATTAACAATTACTGACTTATAACAGAAATATATAATGTCAACAAAATTATATACTGTATCTATGAGCTTCGATGCTTAACTAAACTCAGTAGCAGAGCACATGTGTGTTTGGTTGTCAGTGACTCTGCCATGATAAGATTGTGGCATGTTAAGTCAAGTGAAGTGTTCCCAGTGCAAGGCGCCAGGGAGACAAGCCAGATTTAGTAATCATTACGGCGTCTAATAAGCAGCCATCATGCATCTATCAGCACAGCCTGACCTGACTGACCTCCTGTGACCTGCCAGGTCACTTCCTGTGCCTGTGGGGACGACTTCCTTCTGCAGGACGAGAGGACTCACAGGTTACTGAGCCAACGACACAAAACACACCAGCAACTTCCACACATGTGCATGTGTGTTTGACGTTGTGTGTGTGTTGAACACATTTATTTTTTTAAATAATGATTGTAAAAAAAGTGAGTGTGCGCGCAAATAGGATAAAATTAATTTCAAAGTGCAAAGACCAATGACTGTATAAAATATGGACATCGCGACAGCGACATTTTCCATTAAACGCTGTGAAGGAAAAAACGCCTCGCGACGACACAAAAGTCGCAAAAGACTGCCGAAATTGGAGCCTGGGCATGCGCAGAAGGACTGCCTGATGGAGCCAGAAGAGGAGCTGTGGAATCGAATTTCCAACCAAACGCTTGTACATCAAATCAACTACGCCCCCCGAACTTCTCACTTGACCGCCGGCGTCTGCACTATAACAAAGGCTCGCTAATGTACACTTTGCGTTTACATAGTAGCCTGCGTTTGCTGTTTTATCAACACAAATGATTGTAACAACATTAACAAAGGTGAGGTTTTATATAACGAAGATTTAATCGTGCCAGCTCCGGGCCGCAGCGCACACTCGGGCCGAATGCCTATGGACTTACTGCCGAGTTAACCGGGCCAGATGCAGGGCCGTTAGCAAGCCGACGCTGCCCCATCCGAGCCGGATCTGCTCGCGAGTAATGTGCGCAAGTAGGTACAGCAGACGGAGTCGGACCGAGGGGTAAGTCTCCGGCAGGCAAGAGTCTAGCCTGAACTGGCCTTAGTGTATTTTGCTATCTGGGTGGTTAGGCGTGTATCAGCAAACTGATAAGCCCTGACCTTACCAAATATACAGTGTTCCACCAGATCCTGTATGTCAGAAACTATAGTTTACTGCTGAGCAATTCATTTTTTACATGGTAAAATAACATACAAATCGAATAATAACACGTAAGTCTCCTGCCGAAGCTCCGACGTCTGCTTTGAGAAACTGTCAATCACAGCTGTCAATCACGATGACACACTCAGCATTAAATTACTGCTCAAAACATACTCTTTACAAAAATGAAGGTCTGCACCTATATCAGCTGATAACCAGTGCCTTAACTCACCAGAACCATCTTTCGGAACATGTTATTGCAAGTGTAATTCATTTTTTAATTTGGTCTCATGTCTCTTTCATTAACACGGAGGAGGCGGGCTTTATGACTTGTACTGCAGCCAGCCCCCAGGGGGCGATCTAAGGGCCAAAACCTTCACTCAAAAGCAGGCGTGTGGCACACTTGGCAAAGACACTGTTTCTTTATCTTCTTGGATAACCAATCAGAGGCTACTTTACATTACAACAATGTCGCCAAAAATGTAAATGTTTTTCCCCAGGCATTTTAAAGAAGTTTCAAGAGTTCACACTTAGCTCTTGCTTGATATTAATTGCAGGTTTGGCATGCTGTCCTAGGAAAGAACACCTGGTCATTTAACATAAAGGGGGTCTGGTATCAGTTAGGTCTCGAAAGCTCACCATGGTAAAGGAGGAAAAGGGGGAGATGGGGTGGACGAAGGTTTCCTTAGAAACGAACATAAGCGAGGTAAGACAAAGTGTGCTATTTATTGTAGACTTATCGGATTAGTTTGATCGATGATTGTTGATGTGAGACCAACCATGATCAATTAAAGCATGTAATCCTCTCGAAATAATTTTATAAATCTTCACTTCACATTTGCACAACAATTACTTAAAAAAAAATGATCCACATTTACACATGCTAAAATGGCCAAAAATACTGTATTATGCATGCCAGGCAAGTATTTAGAGCTGCCACCTTAGTAAACAGTACCAGTAAGGAATTGACAACATATCTGTCGTGGTTTGGCAGTGGTGTACATGTCAAATTTGCTGTGCGTGTATTTGATACCTCTCCACTTTTGGTTGTAATGTAAAGTAAATCCACAATATGCTGATGAAGCGTTAGCACTCCCACATACTCCACTATTGTTGTGTGTTTGTTTGCTCTTACCTAATCTACACTCCCCTAAACACAAAACCATGTGCACACAAGTGAATGTCACCATTTCCAAAGACTTGTTTTCAGGTGTTTATTGTACATGACACGACAACTGGAATCTAGACTAACTGTTTGCACTGGTCCGCCTAAATTTTTTTAGGTACATCAGCACAAAATTTAAGCATTTAACAGCTCAATTTTACAAGTTCTTTTTTTATTTGCTATTTATATAGAAAATATGGATTTGTAAATGATTAACTAACAATCTGGTCAACATAAAGTTAATTGAAGCATAATTCTACAATAAAGGCTTGTTTTCACTGACTGGTATGGAACGGTTCGGTACGCTTTTATGGCCGTTTCCACTGTCAAAAGGCGTACCGAACCGAACCGTACTGTGCCACTTTTTCGGCACCCTTTTGAAAGGGTACCAAACACAAGAAAGGGTACCAAAAGGGTCCCAAAGGTGGAGCTAGACATGCAGCTGAACGCTATTGGCTTAACGTCACAAGCTCACGCAACAAGCCAGAATAAAAACAAAGGAGCTGCCATGTTTTCACACACAGCCGAGATATTATATATACATATAATATCATATAATAACGAGCCCTGTTCGATCTGGGCTCAAATGAACATTGTCGTCGTCTTGATGAACAGCCACAAAGTCAAAAAAAGAGCAGATTTTACCCTGTGGCCTGTAGTTTTTTACGAGCCAGTCTGAAGCGCGAGCGGTTTTCTTGCTTGCGCTCGTCGCATTTCTTTATTTGAAATAACAAACTTCTTGAGCTAAAGATCATAACGTGCGCTTGATTATTGACGTGCTTTTGAAACCTGATCCTGTAAGAAACTGACAAACGCGAGAGTGACGCGCCAAAAAACAAAAGGAAAAGCCGGAAAAAAAGGAGCACATTATTTTTTCAGCAAACGTGAACAAACTGCCATGTTTAACTATTATCATCACCTTTTGGACTATTATGAACTCAGAATGATGGAATTACTTTCTAACAAGAGGCTACACGTGCTGCTGAAGATTACAGACACATTTAATCATGAGAGGTCTGCACTGACTGGGCTCTATTTCCTGCTGTTTTGAACCTAAATGTATGCTGTGTGTAGTTTCTCTGTAAGTGGTAACATATCGGAGACTGTAAGGGTCTGTATGTGTTCATATATGTTGCATTTATTTATTTATTTTATATAATTGCAGACGTTACAGTAGGCTATTTCGCACTGTCATTGATCTGCAGTTATAATCAACTCATGTTCATAGTAAAGTTTGTAATAAACATTTATACAGAAGTATTTATGTGTGTAAAGCATCTGTTTTGTGAGAAGTGCTTCTCATATGATATGTGAGTGACCCGTACAGCTTTACCTTAGACATTTTCTTGAGCGAAAATGACGTTGACTGCAACTTTCTGTTGTACACCATGCCCACCAAAAGAGTACCATTGGTACCCTTTTAGCAGTGGAAACACAAGCCTGATAATGGTGACACGTACCTTACTGTACCAATCAGTGGTAACAAGCCATAAAGGTAACTTATTACCACCCTTATACTATATCTGATTGGCTTAAACCATGCCATGGGCCTAAAGTGTGTCTGTTGAACCACACTTGCGCAGACTTTATTTATTTTGCCCTCGACTGACTGATGTAACAGAACAAGTCTGGCAACAGAAATGAGGATCCACGTGCAGTTTATTAGAGAGAATCATCAGGCAGGCAATAGTCAAAAACATGAGTATAAAGGAACATAAAGGTAATCTAAAATCGAGTGAAAGGTGAATGGTCGGGAGAGGTGGCAAAACAACAGGAACAATAAACAAAACAAAGATCAAAAACATGGGAAGGCAAGACAAGGATATCGCTTATGTGATGCTCTAAACAGAAACCGGTGTGTGAGAATGAGAGCAGAACATAGTCCATGCAATCAATAATCGGTAATCTAGAACTGGTGTGTGTGAGGTGCATGATGGGAGTTGTAGTTCATTTCAGTGGCAGAATTGTAGATCTATAACTATCTGCAACTGCTAGATTGCTGGTGATTAAAACACATGCATTGGTGTGATCTCATTTTTTCTTTAGTCGCACCATTGAAAAATTACACATGCAACCAAATTGGTTGCACTCTAAAGCCTTGTTTGTGTTGTCATTATCTTCCATTTTGATTTAGATTTAGATGTTTTCAGTCCCAAAAATGTTGTTGTCTTATAAATGAACAGGTAAAACATATTAAAAAAAGTTTCTAGTTTTTGGTTAAAAACATTGTTGCGTAAATAGCCCCATAGTGTTAAAAACACTGTGTCATACATAACAATGGTGTCAGCACCGCCTCCTCAAAATAAGTGTTGGATCTTCCTTGCTCAGATTTACTCACAGATTTATTTTGAATAACTGTTAAGCTAATACTCTTAGTTTATATGTTTTAGAAACTCTAAGAAGACTCTTAGAATCTTTATGAATGCAGGCCCTAAATGGATATCCAGCCCTAATAAGACATAGCGGTTACAGCAGCCTATGAGACTCCTTTGATTGCTAGTGATTGTGCGTCTGTATGCTGAAAGTTCATGTGTTGTGAATTCATGGTATTGTGCTGTGCTGCTGCCTTCACTCTGTTTTGTGTGTGTGTGAGAGAGAGAGAGAGAGAGAGAGAGAGAGAGAGAGAGAGAGAGAGAG
>CAIGQZ010035027.1:15729159-15754143 GCA_903798205.1 Danio tinwini
GAGAGAGAGAGAGAGAGAGAGAGAGAGAGAGAGAGAGAGAGAGAGAGTGAGATCAGAAAGGCCAGCAAACAGCTGTGATGTCACTGCATTGAAGTTCCTGCTTGAGGAAGTGACCATGTGAATGTGCATAGCTGGAATTACTGGACATTACTTATATTATATGTTGGATTGGGGCCTCAAAAATTAAGATTAGAAATGTGAATTTAGAATAAAAATCTGAAAGGATATTTTGATATTCTAATAAATCTAGAGTTAGAGGCTTTAAACCTTTTTTCTGACCGCTTTAGAAACTAGTGCACAATATAACAGTTTACTCACTTTTTGCATTGAAACACCTTAAATCTCTAGGAATTTACCATACAGGGTTTTAACATTTAAGACACCAAAATAGAAATGTGTATGAATCTCCTAGAGTTAAACAGTTGAGTTTTACCACTTTTGAATCCATTCAGCCGATCCATGACATTCAGTCATTTTTCTTTAAAGGGCACCTATGATGAAAATCATCTTTTGGAAGCTGTTTGGACAGAACTGTGTGTAGGTATAGTATGGTCACAGTCAAATTGGAGTGATATAAAAACAATAAGTGTCTTTTTTTTTATTTCCTGACATTAAAATAGGAACCAAATCCCTCACATTATGAGGCCCACCACAACGTGACATAAGAGTGCAGTTTCCCCACCCACCAAATTAATTGACAGCTGCATATTCACGTCTCCATAGTAAACAACAAAACAGGATGCAAAGCAACTGGGATCAAAATATCTGTTCAGCTATCTGTGATCATCTGCGCCTACAAGTTTAAAATGTTTTTTAAACAGTGTATGTTTGTAATAAAGACAGTAAAATCGCAATCTAATTCATCACCACAGTCGCATAGTGTCAGTACAATTATATAATAAGATGATTCAATCCCGGTTTATGGATGCTTAAATCAGGTTTATTTTGTACATTAACATAAATTCATACAGCAGTGTATATTAACCTGTAAAATCCTGTCACATTTGCAAATTTGCCATGAGTGTGTGTGTGCGTGTTTGTACACATGTGCAAACTTTATGACAACATTATGTGCGACTCGTTGCAGAAAGGTTTGAAATAACTCCACAACAAATATATCAAATAACAGTTGGGAAAGTTCTTACTGCAGTAAGGGAGATCTGCTTAATTCTTGTCTGTCACTGTGCTGTTTATCTATGTGAAGGCTACAGGCATCAGAAAAGTACTGAGAGATCTCTGTGGCTTTGGCACACATGTGGGAACAGTGGTCGGGGAGAACCAGCTCATTTGCATTAAAGGCACAGGCAAAAAAAAAAAAAAACAGCGATAATGACTTAACAACTTAAATTTCCCAGATTTAAAAAAAGATACATTCTGGAGACACAAAAGGCTTATATTAAATCTTGAAAAAGGGGTAAATTAGGTGACCTTTAAAAGCAAATTCAATAAAAAATGAAAAATTGTGTCAGGAAGTCCTGGTTGAGTTAACAACAAGGTTTTAAAGCAACAGTCCTCATGTCGCATAAATGCACCTTTGGTAACGATAACATTGCTGTATACTTTTTAAAATTCTTTTTTAAATATTTTTAAATACTTTATTTTTTGTTATTTTTTGTGAATAATAATAGCAATAATAAAAATAATGACTACATAAAATAAATTGTATAATATAATTTGTATTAAACGTATTAAATATTACATGTATAATATTAACATACATAGTTGTTATATCACTCATAAACATGATAAAAAATATTATAAATACAATTGATAAACGTATTTAACATTGCTGTTATTATTAGTAGTAGTAGTAGTATTTAATTAATAAGAAATATAAAAACAATCTATATATTATTTTGTGAAAAATGTGTATTTTTATTTTACATTATTCAAATGATAATATACTTATTTTTAATACTTATTTTTGTTTGTTATTTTGTCACTTTATTTTAATGTATAATTAAATATGAACAAATCATTAACAAACAATTAACTAAGACTATTAGCTCAATAAACCACCAATTAGCTACTTATTATAGTTAGTAAAGTAGTAGTTAGGTTTAGGTGTTGGGAAGGGATGTAGAACAACATACCTTATAAGTACAAATAAACAGTTAATACCTAAATAGGCAGGTAATAAGCCAGTAGTTAATAGTGTGAATTGTTACTAAAACTAAAGTGTTAACAATTTTTTTTATCAATAATCTTATAAACTCCAACATTTTAGCTGTACTGTACATCTACCAAAAAAAATGTGTGTGCGCGTGTGTGTATTTGTTTGAACAAAGAGTTTTGTCAGACATGGTGTTGATTTTAAACACGCGAGCGGTCAGAATCTGGGATCAATAGATGGACAGACGTGTTCACTAACACTCGATAAGTGCATTGATCTAGAGTAAAGTGTGTGTCATAGATCTTCTGTTAGTAATCAATCAGTATCTTAACATGGCGTCTTATCATCAATATCACTCCAGGAGCTCTTCAATATGTGCAACACCTGTTTCCTGCATGTGCTCATAATATCTACAGAGGAAATCTCTCAGCATTACAGTCTGTTGAGCATGTCCATCAACCAGAACACTCCAATCAATCTGATTTAAACATAATCCTGGTGCTGTATTATATACAATTATTCCATTCTATTGATGTACTGTATTATATTTCATGGCTTTTGAGGAAAAAATGTTTTATTCATACTCACTGAATTTTTTAATGCCAAGGACCCTCAAATATGATAATATTTGTGAAAGCTGGCTACATAAAATCAGTAATAAATATAGGCTTAATTTCTAATGTGGCATTGTAAAGACAATAATTGCAAATTCAGTGAGCAAACAAATATACATTAATGTATTTTTATGTTCATTTTTGATCATTAATTACTACTAATAATAATAATAACAATAATAATAAATTATAAATAAATCTAATAATAATAATAACAGCAATAATAAAAAGAATGCTTACATAAATCAAACAAACTCTAATTATTATAAATAATTACAAACTATAATTAGTATTAAACTCATTAAAAATTACAATATGCATAATTTAAACATACATATTCTACAACACTCAAAAAACATTTTTTAAATGTAGATAAATGATTGCTATTATTATTAGTAGTAGTATTTAATAAATAAGAAATAAAAAACAATCTGTGTATTATTTATATTAGCATCATTAAATAAGTATATTTTGTAATATAAATAAATATTCTTATTTTACATTATTCTAATAAATGATAAAATACTACTCATTTATTTTACTACTCAATTATTATTAAAAAAAGAACAGTGAATAAATAAATAAAAAAATTACTATGTTTGCATAATTCCTAGTTAATGTATTACATAAATATGACGATGATAATGATGATTAATTCAATAAACTTAAGACAAAATTATTGTATAAATGGTGTCGGTATCATCAATATTTTAAACATAAACAATAATTTAAAATATAAACAAACATGTTACTATTTTAAACATATTTAGTATTATATTAGGTCATGATGATGATTATTATTATTATTACTACTATTATTATTGTTGTTGTTGTTTTGTTATTATCATTATGTTATTATTAAGTTGTTGTTATTATTTTAATTAATAAGCCACGGATAACGTGAATTAATGAATGAAGGAATCGTTAAAATGAAATGTGTATAATTCTAAAATATAAGCACACTTATTTTCTTATAAATTGTTATCAATTATCAACTGTTATCAATTATTCAAACACAACAAAAATCCTATTTTTGACCAGAGATCTTTAGAAACTACAGTATTTTCAAGTACCCTTCTGATGCAAGTAAGAACGTTATCAAATTCACATGCTGCTTGTACAGTAATGTTTCCCTAATGAAAAACATTGTTTACATTAAAAAAAAAAAACATTCACATATGCACGCACATGCGCGCACACACACACACACACACACACGCACACACACACACACACAGTGAGTCACAGCCACACTGTCCCAGCTTGAAAAGGTCTCCTCAAACTCCACTCTCGCCTCGGTGTGGTTTGCTTTGGTTTGGTGCGACTGGATAATTAGAAGCTTGAGCAAATGAGCACTTCTTTAATTCAGCTCTTACAGACAGACGGGACTGTTATCAGCCTTGTACTTATTTACCATTACATGATCCAGGCTGCTGACAGAATGGAACAGAAGTCAGTGGGCAGAGGCAAACACAGTCACACTGAATAAAAAGTAAAAACAGACATGCTATAAGAAAACTTAGAGCTGGAAAATATACTCTCTACATGAGATTTATGACTTTAAATGAATGCACAACTATCTGACACAATAACCACCGTGAGTTCAAGTAGCAGCATCTGATTAAATGGCAGCGTCTGGCTCAAGTGATGAAAGTTTTCAGTTCTTAAAGGGATAGTTCCAGCTTTCTTCAAAATATCTTCTTGTGTGTTCAGCTAAAGACAAAAACTCAAACAGGTTTGTAACACGTAAAGGGTGAGTAAATGATGACAGAATATTCAAGTTTGCGTGAACTATCCCTTTAATTGTAATTCACCCAGAAATGTATATTTATTCACCATTTATTCACCATGAAGTAGTTTTGAACATTTATTTAATCATGATATTTTGAAGAATGTTGGAAACCGGTAGCCATTGACATCCATTTTATGAAAAAAAAAACAAAACAGAAAAAGGTAACACTTTATTTTGAAAGTCCATTTGAGTATTAGTTAGACTGTCTGCCTAATATCTGTTAATACTGACCCTTTAACAGACATTTAACTGACTATAAGAAACTTTGCAAGTGCATGTCAACTTACACTAACCCTAACCTCAAGCCTAACTCAACCTAACAGTCTACTTATTGTATAATTTAATGAGAATTAGTTGGCATGTAGATGCAATGTAACTTAAATTCAACAAACAAATCATCAAAATAATATGTGACAAAAAAATAAATAAATGACTAAAGGCATACCTGTCAACATTGGGGGAAAAAAAATCTCCAAATTACTAAATCGGATCATCTGGAGCTGTTTAATTGTACATACACAGTTGAAACAGTAAGTTAATTAATCACTATTGTTTACAAAAGATAGTATAGCTAATAAATTATTAGACCCTACCCCCTCCCCCCCACCCCCCAGAATTATTAGCCCCCCTGTTTATTTTTTATTTTTTTTCCCAATTTCTGTTTAATGGAGAAAATATTTTTTTAACACATTTTTTTCAAGCATAATAGTTTTAATAACTCATTTATTTTATCTTTGTCATGTTGACAGTAAATAATATTTTACTAGATCTTTTTCAAAACACTTCTATACAGCTTAAAGTGGCATTTAAAGGCTTAACTAGGTTAATTAGGTTAACTAGGCAGGATAAGGTAATTAGGAAACCAAATAATGATGGTTTGTTCTGTAAACTATCGAAAAAAATATAGCTAAAGGCTATTAATTTTGACCTTAAAATGGTGTTTAAAAAATTAAAAAACTGCTTTAATTCGAGCTGAAATAAAACAAATAAGACTTTCTCTAGAAGAAAAAATATTATCAGACATGCTGTGAAAATTTCCTTGCTCTGTTAAACATAATTTAGGAAATATTTAAAAAAATAAAATAAAATTAAAAAGGGGGCTATAATTCTGACTTCAACTGTATATACATTAGAAAAAGCTGCAAATGAAAAAAGTTAAAGAAAATTGATGAGGAAGCGGATGGTGGTCAGATTCGAAAAAACTAAAACATCACGTAAAATGTACATCAGAAACAAGAGCCAGCAACCACACCGCATCTACAAGATGACTTCAGCTGGTAAATATCTCAAAAACACTATTACCACATTCATGAGGACTAACTGGGAATTGAGAAAACTATGAGCGATGGTTTTGAATTGAGAACCAAGGTTTGAATGAGCTGCTTTTTAAAAAAATAGTTCACGCAAAAACATAAATTAACTCATTATTTGCTCTCCCAAATGTGGTTTTAAACCTTTATAAGTTGCTTTCCTCTGTTGAATACAAAACAAAATAATTTGAATGCTGGTTGCGGACACCCAACGACTTCCATACTCAGAAAAATAGTACTATGAAGGTCAATAGGTGCCAGATTTTTTAAAATATCTTCTTGTGTGTGAGGATAAAATAAACTCAAATAAGTTGTGAACAAGTGATGACAGAATTGCCATTTTTGGGTAAACTCTGCTTTTAAGACTGATATCTTCTATGCATTAACTTTAAATTTAACAATTTACAGTAGATAGTATAAATAATAAATAATATATAGTAAAACAGAAATATATAATAATATATAATAAATAGTTCTCACAAAATGCAAATTTGGAGTCCAAAAAGAATTAACTAACCTACTTTTTGTTTAATAGAGCATCTGTCATATGAGCACAAGTGATGTGCAGGTGATCTATAGCTAAAAAAGCAACATTCCATACAACTGAAAAACAATTAGAGGCATTAATGTACATGAGTCACAATATTGTTTCAGAAATCTTATGGGTGGTTTTTGTTTCAATGTCTGGTAACAGAAAGTGTTACCAATTCTCACTATTAACTCACTATTACTTGCCTATTGTAATGATATTGACTGTTTATTAATATAGTACTTATTAAGTACATTTTCTGCATGATCATGTTCTAGATCCCTAATCCTACTCAATAACTAAATCCACCTATAACCTTAGTAACTATTAAGCAGAAAAGTAGGAGCTTACTGGAGCATAGTTAAATGGTTTATTAAAAGTGAGAATTGTACCTTAAACAATCATGCAAATCATTCAGCAAATTTCTGTGTTTTACTGAACTAAAACATGGTGGAGCAAACATGGTTGTCTTTCCTCTAGAAAAGAGGTATGGAACCTATGGCTATATATATATATATATATATAAAGAGTTTGGATGCAAAAACCTCTAAATGCTGTTTGATATTTTCTTCTAAATGTAGCATTTTTCTCTGAATCTTGTGTGTAGGCTCAGAGATTTTACTTTTATAGTGACGAATACGTTCTTTTCATTGCCTTTAAAGTGAAAAACTTGAACATAAACAAGAGGCTGAGAAAAATGCTCATTTTAGGAGAAAATTTCAGATGGCATTTAGAGGTTTTTGTATCTGAACTCTTCATAGATATGTACACCCCCAATGGCTCTTTAAAAAAATGCATTTTGTCATCTTTATCTTTTATCTTTAAGCCAAGTTAATGTCAGTTAATGCAATTACTATCATAAACTAATAATGAACAATATATTTCTTACAATATTTGTTCATGTTCATCATTGGTTGGTGTCAGGGGCGATTTTAGGATTTTCATTTTAGGGGGGCTCAGCTACTTCTGAGGTAATATATATATATATAGTCAGTGACTCTTACAGTTAAATGAGTACATCCACTAAGTGGTTCTGTCACTGTGTTTAATCCTTTCTGTGCATGCATGACTGTATGGTATAGTATGGTAATTAGTTTTGAAATAAAAATTGTGAAATGTTTGTTAAGAGTTAAACTTTTTGCTGGAGGAAACAGTTGTGATTATGAGGTGAGCACTGAGTAAACAGTAGATGGGAAATACAAGTGCTCCTTCATAACATCGGGGTACAAGTGATACAAGTATATATATAAAAAGGACTGCAAATAAGCATATTTTATATAAATTTATCGATAAACACACACCTTATTCTCTAGCTTTGCACAGCTGTGGTTTGCTGATCAAATGAAAACGAAATGACGAGAAGGAGCCGAATTCTGCCGCCATCTTCATATCAAATTTAAAGAGGACTGAGGCGATAAATTGGTCTACAGTTTATGAGCTAATCGCAAAAGTTTTAAGGGGGCTGAGCAACAATATAGGGAGGCTAAAGCGCCCCTAAAATAGGCCTAGCAACGCCCATAGTTGGTGTTAACTCATGGTGCAATAACTATAGTTAACAAGCATCCATTTGGATTTTAATGATGCATTAATAAATGTTAAATTATGATTAATAAATGCTGTACATGTATTGTTTCTTATTAGTTCAATTAAGTAGCTACATTAACTAATGAAGCCTTATTGTAGTGTGATCGTTTAAATATAATTTGGGCAACATTTGTGCAAAAAAATCTGGCAAAAAAAAAAGACAGACCCAACAGCTTGGTTCCATTTTTAATTAAATCTATGAGTGTTAT
Source organism: Danio tinwini (assembly GCA_903798205.1). NCBI lineage: Eukaryota > Metazoa > Chordata > Actinopteri > Cypriniformes > Danionidae > Danio > Danio tinwini. The sequence continues at coordinate 15,737,311 of CAIGQZ010035027.1, forward strand.
ATAAAAGTAACCAATGGATGGTTTAGTCCATATTTTACTGACTGATTTTACTGCTGACTTTGGGAAATCATGCGTTTTTTCTTTCCCTAGTCAAGAAGCTCAAGTTAAAGCAATAATGCATCCAGACAATTGTCCTCATGTTGTCTTATTGATGAACAGTTGTTATGGGAATAGGCTGTTAACACTCAATCTTTCTAATATATTCCAACCTGCTGACACCACACACATCCATACTTATTCATGCATGAAGGGGTGGGGGTCACATACTTATTCACACACACGCATAAACAATCGGAAACATTTGCACCCAAAATGAGTCAATAGGTGAATGCATAATTGAATAAATGAATAAATATGTGCTAACTAAGGAGACGTTGGTATTGATGTGAGGCTCATGGGAAATCAGATGGCTTGTTAAGGGGGTTTTAATTGTTGTCAGATTTCAAACAACAGTCATCTGACGCTGTCAGCAGTTGGACAAACAAAAAAGAAAGAAGGAAAAAGTCAGCGGTCACTCCTGCATCGCCTTGACTTGGGGGTCCCGACCCATGACCCTTTACCCTACGGCTCCTGGGTGTTGTTGACATTGCCTGGTGAACCACTGAAGGAAAGACAGAGGGAAAGAGAGAGAAATGTCCTGGCAGGGAGACACAGTGAATGAATAAGAAGTAGATGAAAGCTGAAGATAAAGCCAGAGGTCACGACTCCTGCTGGCTTGGCTGTCAGGAGGTGTAAAAGATACAGGATATGCAGTGTAACACAGGTAACGTTTAGCGCCACACACACACACGCACACGCACGCACGCACGCACGCACGCACGCACGCACGCACGCACGCACACACACACACACACACACACACACACACACACACACACACACATACACACACACACAAACACAGAGAAATATGTGCGCACCGGAAGAGCCAGCCAACACACATTTACATGCTGATTTATTATCATGGCACTGACACAACTGTGTGTTCAGGGAAATGCACGTTGTTTTTTTCTTTTTTTCTGATGGATGGAGAAATGCTTGAAAAATAGATGCATGTAAACAAAAGGAAGGATGCTTAACGGATAGACGAGAGGTCAGTTGTCCTTTCAGATGGATATTGTTATTTCCCCTAATAACACATTACAAATTCTGTTCAACAGAATAAAAAGTATAGCTTATTTTGCTAATAGATACATTTTTACATTGTTTTTGAGTATAATTATGTATCTGTAGCATGTACACCTTTGGCATAACCTATAGGCTGTGTTTACAGTGGAACAATAAAATCAGATTGTTTTGTTCATATCTGTCACAGATCTGGATTTGTTGCAAATGTGTAGATTCAAAAATCTGAATTAAATCTATTTCTTTCCCCACATCCATTTTGAGAAACTTTTAAATATGTTTTTTTATCTGCTTATTAAACTTTTACAGATGTAACAAAGTAATTTGACAGAGAAATTTAAATAAATATTATTCTCACCACTACCCTCTAAACAAGACGAAATTACATTTATCCAAAAAAGAAAATAAATAATAATAATAATAATAAATAAATAAATACATTTATTTTCTAAAAATTTTATTAAAAACCTGTACAGAATACACATGTACCTTGATAACCCAATATTATAAACATTAATCCTCAGGTGTTTACGCAATGTACTTAATTACATTTGCTTTGCTATTGACTTAATATGTTTTTAAATCATATACGGGGAGAGGGAGGGAGGGGGTAAATAAGAGACTATTAGAATTACAGTTTAAAATATTTTTGTCTATTCATTGACTCGTTTGATTGTTTGTTTGTTTTTTCTTCTAATTGAAAACTAGTGTTTTCCACTAAATATTATTTTCTGTAAATATATAGTTTTTAAAAATAAATAAATAAAAAGTCCTGTAATTCTTTTATGAACGTTTAAGTGCATTAAATTCACAAATATGCTAGCAAGTAAGTATTATGTATATTAATATAGTGCATTTATTGTGAATGGCCATACACCCAAATTGCTTCACAATCGGTGGGTGGGAGGAGGGGGGTCTCTCCACACCACCACCAGTGTCAGCATTCACTTGGATGAACTTGGATGATGCAACGGCAGCCATAGGACAATAGTGCCAGTGCACTCTCCACACACCAGCTATGGGTGTAGTAGAGAGACAGTGATGTGGATGATCGGGTGGCCATGATGGGTAAGAGCCGATGGAGGGAATTTGGCCAGAACACCGGAGTTAGACCCTATACTCTTTACGAGAAGTTCCATGGGATTTTTAATGACCACAGAGAGTCAGGACCTCAGTTTAACGTCTCATTTGAAAAACAGTGCTCACTGACAGTATAGCGTCCCCTTCACTTTACTGGGGCATTAAGACTCGTGCAGACTGCAGGTTGAGCGCCCCCTGCTGGCCTCACTAACACCACTTTCAACAGCAACCTAGTTTTCCCATGTGGTCTCCCATCCAGGTACTAACCAGGCTCAGCCCTGCTAAGCTTCAGTGACTAACCACTCTTGGGCTGCATGGTGATATGGCTAATCATTCTAACATGACTGGAACATACACAATTGGCTATGGTTTTATACTAAAAAAGGATTTTAATCATTCCAGACTTAATATTCTAGGAAATGTGTCAACAGTACACTGCTCCCATGCCACCTGAATTGTCATACTACTCAAGTAGATACTAAATTTGAACTTACTTCATGACCGTTAGAAAAGTAAGTTTATATAGTAAAGTATATAGACTGTGAGTAGTATCAATGGAACTTGAATGTACTATATGCACAGTTTGGCTTTATTACACGCACAACCTACTCGAGTCAGTTGCATTGCTTCAGATGTAGTGAGTTTATGGGAGTAATGGTCAAGAATATTGTGACTGAAGCAACCAAACTGACATCAACAGAGAAGGACCACCAATCACCACCAAAAAGTGTAAGCAAATAGTTGATTACAGGTTACTAAATCAAGCAGTTTTTTGGTGGATTAACCTGCACATGTTAATTGTTCACCTTAAGAATAACAATGTGAGCTAGCAAAATAAACACTATATGTTTTGATTTCATACAGACTTTAACAGTTATTCTATCAACTTGCTAAGTGTGACATCACGTGAAGAGGTCCCAGGTCCAAGCGCTCCATCAATCTGTATGGGGAGACTTGACAAATGGTAATAATAAAGGTTTACAAGGCAATGTAATACTTTTGAAAATCACGATAGTAATATATATATATATATATATATATATATATCCATGCCTTATATCCAATGGCTAATGGAAAGTGATATATTTTTATAAATTTTTTAAATATTGGTGTCTGTGATGCTGTCTGTAACTGTTGTGTACACCATGATTTAATATAAAATTCACTTTAATGTGTGATATGACTAAAAAGGACATAAACAAATATTTTCTCAATTCAAATGAGTAGCGGCTTGGACCCGGAAACAGTATTCCATACGTCACAACTTAGCAGGCGGATGGTAATGACTTTTCACATTGATTGTGTAACGCATTACTGTGTACAAGATTTGTACTTGTTTGAGGGTCAAAGCTAAATAAATGTCTGTGAAAATCAATAAAGCTAAGCTTGTACTGAACGTGGAACATTCTTTTAATGAATTAAATCTGTCTTTCACTGTGGACCCCATTCAATGTGTGTGTTCACCTTTCAACATGTGTGAGTACACATGTGAACTCTAAGAACAGGCCAGGAGTCTGGTCTTTCTCAACCAAAAGAATTAGTCCATCAGACACACACGCACACACGCACACACGCACACATATACATCTGCTGGTAATGAAGAGCTTGACTACACATAAATTGGTCAAAGCTTAAAAGACATTCCGTGTCTTATGCCGAACACCTCTGTCAGTCGCAGACACATCTAATCTTAACAAGGGTCGTCTGCAGAAAAAAACACGAGCGCCACTTTAAGAAATCCTCAGGATCAGTTAGAAATCCAGAGGCAAAGGACCGAAACACCAGCACACATAAACAAGGGAAGTGCATCATTAGTCTACCCAAATGAGTCTCAATGATGATGAACTGAGCTTCTTGGTTCCTTTAAACTGCTTTCTGAGGAGCCCTAGGACAAGAGCATGAGTTACTGCGGAAATGGAGATTGAAACAGGGACATTATTCAAATCTCAGTGAACCTGAAAGAATGTCAACATAAACATTACTCAACAAACCTACATGTTTTGAACAATAAAAAAGAAAAGAAAAGAAAAGAAAAATCAAGCATTAAAATGGACAGAAAATAAAATGATTTTTTTTATCTATGGATACATTCCTGGATATTTAAAACCCATAATAGCACATAAACAGATTTTTTTAAAGTAATATCAGATAATACACTGTAAAAAAAAATCCAACTTACAAATAGTTAACTCAGTTTAAAATTGTAAGTTAAGTGGACATATTTTTGAGCTCAGAGTTGAATTTACTCATAAACATGATTCAGCTGCATGTTTGGAACTGCTTGTTCAATAAAAGTAAAACATTCAGTTGAGGAGACTTTAATTTTTTATTTCTTCATATCTTCAAAAAATAAAAAGTTGAGTTAACTTAAAATTTTAAAGCAACCGGCTGCAAAGAATTTTTGAGTTTATTAAGCTTTAGTGTTTGAAGTTGTGCCAAATTATTCCATAAAGTATACTTGACTTAAACCAGCCTTTTCGGTCAACTTAAAAAAATAATTTGGCACAATTTCAACGACTAAAGTTTAATAAACTCATAATTTCTTTCCAGCCGGTTGCTTTAAAATTTTAAGTTAACTCAACTTTTTAGTTTTTACAGTGTAGTAGTAAATATCGATAGACACTCAGACTGTCAGATATTCAACTAAGTAACTTTGCAAGTATGTCAACTTATTCTACATATTTACCATGACAATTCTAAAGCCAGATTCAGAGTTTGCTAATCTTAACAATAGATTAGCTAGCCTACAAGTAATCTATACTTATAGTGATCTATACTTATCCTAACAATGTTGTTTAAATTCCTTTAGCTGTATTAATTAATTGTAAACTTGTAAATTGTAAAATTGTTAATGTTGATGTTGCACAAGAACACAAGAAAGTAAAGAAGCTTAAAACAATGTAAAAAGCGATTAGTTACTTTTACGTAAATAAGTGAGTAAAGTCATAGCCGACATCTTGATTTTACTTTAAAAATGTATTAAACCCTTTGTAACATGGAATTGTTAAACTGACTTAAGTTTATGACATAGCTGATTTACTTGTTTTAAGTTAACGGGTTTACTCAAGTTTATTTTTAAACAAAGTCAACTAATTGCTTTTTACATTGAACACATATTGAAACACAGCCAAAAGCTTAGAACGTGGCTCAACCAATCAGAATTAAGGACTGGAACTATGCATTTTATAATTGAATTCTGAACCCAGCATTTTGGTTTTTCCATATTTGACTGATATTTTCATTGAAACAACCCAGCTGCAGTTACAACCAAAACAACAAACAAACAAACAAACAAAAAGGGCTATCATAAGGCTTCTGATGACCCTGGCATACCATTATAAAAATTATATAAATGTAGAAAGATACAGCTTAAGAGGCAGAAGTAAAGATGTGTGGCTTTATTTAAGGAGTCATTCTTGCTCTTCTCAACATTCAAGGCCGAATCACAGTTTAGTCCTTTTGTACTCGACTTGCACTTTGCAACAAGACAACTTGTTTCTGTAACAATCATTAGCATGTTTTCTACAATCTCTGATGTTTTAATGTAGCATAAGAAAGCTAAACATCATCTGATCAGAGAAGTCCGACAGAAACAGATTTCCAGATTGTAACCCTGTAAAAACATGCTGGGTTTAACACAACCCCTTCATGTCATCCCCACGCAAATCGGTTAAGTACTAAATAGTTTTTACAATTTTAAGTTGATTGAACATAAAACTATTTTAAATAAGTTGTTTGAACAAGCAGAAAAAATATTTAATTGTGTATAGCTTGAAATGAATATATTTAAATTCATATTTTCATGTGTACTTGCCGATTCCAATTGGATATGCACAGAAATTGGATTCATAGAGACTATCTGAAAAGCAAGGAACAAAGTAGACTTTGAAACAAGTCTAAAGGTTTGAAAGTTCTGAAGTTATTTTGTAAAAATGAATGAAAAAAAAGAAGCACGTACAAATATGTTTAAAAAAATCTCCTTATTGTGTTGAGCAGAACTGTGGAATGAATAAAAGATGACCAAAGTTTTGAGTGAGAGATCCCTTTAGATGTGTCATTCAGCCTTTTTAACCGGTGAATGCACAAAGGACGAGTCCAGCAGAGAGCTAGGGCAGAGAAAGAGAAAGCAGGGCAGAGGAGGACAGAAAGCAGGACGAATCCCAGACCAACAGGGACGGAAATCAAAGCTGTGCTGCTTTTCCCCGAGAGACGCAGCAGTTCAAACTCATCAATCAACCCTGCAGGAGGAGGAGCTGGAGCTCTCAACACCGCAAACACACACAAACACTCCCGATAACAGCAATAAACAAAGGTAACCCCCACAAACAACTGACAAAGCATTACAACAGCTGAGAAAAAAAGGTTATCATAGGCTTGTATTTTTAAATGACTTTTTTATTTTAAATTGAGATTTGCCACATTTTTCAGTTCCGTATTTAGTTTTTTGTTTGTGAATACATTTCTATTTAGTTATACATTTAGTTTCAGTTTTAGTTTAAGTAATTAGCAGAGTTAAATGAATACTTTTATTGTAGGCCGAAGCAATGTTTGCTATTTGTATTAACTAAATTAAAATATAACTAATTTTTAAACAAATATTGGACCCATAACTACACTGTAAACATGTGATTTTAGTCTGTGATTTAAATCTAAATTTAGATTTAGATTTCAATGGTAAAATTTAATAATGCTATAGAAAACAATTAGTTACCTGGTTAAAAATAACTTACAACTGTATATATAATGAATAACCGTAAATTGACTTTCCCAGAAGTCCCTGCATGACACTTCACCTTTTATTTATTAATTTTTTTTTACATTACTATGGTTCTATTTTGTCTCAACAGTGATATAAATTACAATTTTTATGTTAATCGATCTAATGTTGATAACGTTTGTTAATTCTGTATAAATTAATGAAATACAGTAGTTTACCATAATTTCAAAAGATCTTTATGGTTTCTATTTTATTTTTAACTGTATTGGACCCATAACAACAATTTAAAAATTGCTGTGAGTTTAATAGTTAAATTTTTTTTTTATTCTATAGTAAAAATCGGTTACCTGGATAATAGTAACTTTCCTTAATACTGTAGTGAACAACTGTAAATTGACTTTCCCCTGCATGACACTTCACAGTTTTTTGTACATTATTATGGTTCCATTTAGTCTCATCAGTGATATGCGTTAGAGCTTTACATGACTCAATCTAATAAAAAAAAAAATGTGTGTTAACACTGCATAAATTAATAAAATACAGTAGTTTATCATAATTTCAATAGATCTTTATGGTTTCTATTGTATTTGAAATGCATTGGACCCATAACTACACTGTCAAAACTGGTGTGATTTGAATTGTAACAGTGCTATAGTAAAAATCGGTCACCTGGTTAATAGTAACTTTCCCTTATACTATATATATATAGTGAATAACTATCAGTTGACTCTTAGAAGTTCCTCCATGACACTTCAATTTTTATGTTGTTTTTTTTTTTTTTACCTTACTATGGTTCAATTTTTTTGTACATTAGACCTTTTACGCTAATCAATCTAATGTTAGTAAATAATGTTTGCTAATATTGTACCAATTAAAGAAATACAGTAAATTACTGTAATTTCAAAAAATCCTTATTGTCTCTATTGTATGTTCAACTGTAGACCCGTAACTACATTGTAATATCTGCTATGATTTTAATGGTAAAAAATTGAATAATGCTATAGAAAACAATTGGTTACCTGGTTAATACTAACTTATTACTGTATATATAGTGAATAACCATAAATTGAATTTCCCAGAAGTCCCTGCATGACACTTAACTTATTTTTAACATTACTATGGTTCCATTTTGTCTTATCAGTGATATACACAAGAGTTTTTACGATAATCAATGTAATCTTGATAAATGTTGTTAACACTGTATAATTAATGAAATACTGTAGTATACCATGATTTCAAAAGCTCTGTATGGTTTCTATTGTATTTTTTAACTGCATTGGACCCATAACTACACTGTAAAAATTCCTGTGATAAAAATCAGTTACCTGTTTAATAGTAACTTTCCTCAATACTGTTTATATAGTAATAATCACAAATTGACTTTCTCAGAAGTCCCTGCATCAACTTTACTTCTTATGTTTTTGTTTTTTTTTACATTACTATGGTTCCATTTTTTGTCATCAGTGATATACATTAGAGCTTTAACATTAATCAATCTAATTTTAATAAACAATGTTTGTTAACACTATAAATTGCACTGTAAAAAATTGTGCTAAAAACTTAAGACAACAAATATTTTCATGTTGCTTCAACATATTTTAATGAGTTTATGGGGTTTCAATTAAATTTGTTAAGTTATACAAAGTTTAACACAATATTTTAGTGAGTTTGATTGATGTAAGTTGTAGAAGATTGTAGTGCATATACACTCAAAAAGATTTAATTGGGTCAACTAAATTTTTATGTTAAATCCACATAAATTTGTTAAAAGTGTTAAGTTGAGCACAACATGAATGAATTTTGTGGAACCCATGCTTTTTTTTACAGTGTAGTACGTTCAAGTTGTAAGATGATCAGAAAAATTTATTTGATTCAACTAAAAAATTTAAGGCAGCAAAAAAATGTTATACATTGAAATGAAATACAGTAGTTTACCAGAATTTCTTTACCAGAAAGTCTTTATGGTTTCAGTATTTTTAACAGTAAAATTCTGGCAACCACAGCTGTTGTTTATTTCACCGTAAAACTTTCAAATTAGTTTTACTGTGTATATAAATGCAACTTATGAAAGTAAGTTACATTAAGTATAAAATTAAAACATTATTAAAAAACATTATTTATAATAAATATATAATATTGTAGATGAAATTAGGAAAATATATATATTTTTTCTAAATTGAAATGTGCTTGACTGATGTGCCATCTATAGTTTTTTCCTTAAATACAAGATAAAAAAATATATACTAGGTTGTCACACAATTCCTTCATGTTGTCCCAACACAAATTGAATACATTATTTAAATAGATTTTACAATCAAACAAATTTAAATGGATTGACCACTTGAATCAGCAAATTTTTAATAAGTAGTTTGAACAAGCAGCAGAAATAATTTGAGCCGCAGCTAAGATTTTCCATGCTACTAATTCTGAAAATGACTATTTCCTTTTTTGCTAATTATTAAAATGAGTTGTTTTTGCTTTAGTTTTAGTTTATACTATTATGATTATTATATTTCACTTTTAAAAAAAGTTTTTTTCAATCAAAAGCTTCAGTCTTGGTTTCAGTTTATATGACATATTCTGAGGAGGACACATTCCAGATAACCGTATACACAGAAAACATCAACATTAACTTTTCAGGAGCGGATTCACAAACTAGACTGACCGAAACTGAACCCAAGGCATGCAGTGTCAAAAAGTTGTAAGTAACACATCAAAACCATGTCCACACCTCAATTACCCAAGATCCTCTCTAAGTGCTCATATCAACAATCCAAAGCATTGTTCTTAGGGTCGACCCCTGACCTGTGACCACGGCATTAACCCAGGAGATGTGGAGCAGGGTAAGGAGAGGGTGTTACACTATTGCAATGGGACTGGAGCTCCTCTGTTTCCCATGAGAAAGCCGTGATTGGTTTAAGACGCTCTCCTCACACTAACACATACCAGCTGGACGTTTCCGCCTCTCGCCAGTCAGGACAGTCTGGGTGGCGCAAACCAAAAGCGGCATCGCTGACCGGTTGTTCGGGTCTCTGACCCCTGACCTCCCACAACACCAGCATCACGAGACAGATCCTTTGTGCCAAAACCAGTCACTAAAGAAATACAGCTAGGGTTGACATCCTAAATACACAGTTTTACATTGACATATGCCAGAGTGTGTGAACGGTGAGGAGGAAAAACAGATTGATTAAGCTTTTTTTTTCATGAGTAGTGCTAACCCATAGCAAATGGAGTAATTTTAAGGTTTTAATGATTCAAATACTAGTGTTTCAATGATTTATTTCATTTATTGGTCACACTTTACAATAAGGTTTCATTAGTTAATTTTAGTTAGAATTTAATTTAGAATTAACAACTTTTTCTTTCCATTAACTAATGTTAACAAAGATAAATAAATACTTTAATTGATTTATTGTTCAATGTTTGTTCATGTCAGTAACGTGCATGTCAGTAATGTTGTTTTGCATTAACGAACCTTATTATAAATTGTGACCTATTTTATATGGAAGGTAATTCCTGCCAATGTTAAATAAATCAAATAAACATTGGAAATGAAAATGAAAACCAAATCAACAATTTCATTATAAAACACTGTTCGCCAATAAAATGATTTAATTTTCATTTCCACTGTGACAACACATCATTCCTGTCAAATCGATAAATAAAATGAAGTTGCCGATTTAACATTTCATTTTCCTTGATTTCCGCGTCAAGATCGCCAATATTAAAATGAACAGCCAAACTGAAAAGTAATATGCAAACACAATTTTTACAAAGATTGTTATTATATATAATCATGACACAATTTAAATTAAAATGTAAGTTTAAGTTTTATTTGTATTGACCCTTTTATTTTATGACATTTATTTTTAACGTCAACCTGTATGCAAAGCCTATGCTAATTAGTGGGAGGGGCATATTCAAGTGACGTTGAGTGTTTTCAGAGTCCAAAGGCCGAAACACGGATTTGATGGATGGGACAGCTTGAGTTACTAATTCCCCTGCTGTAGAAGCTAATGAACATATAGGGATTGCTCTTAAGAGATAGCTACTTGCTAAGTGCATGCCTATAGTGCTGATTTGGATTAGTCAATTAACTTAAGTTGCATGTTTTTGGATGGTGGGAGGAAACCGGGGAACCCATGCGAAACCCAGGCGAGCACGGGGAGAACGTGCAAACTCCGCACAGAAAAGTCTGCTGATTTTGTTAATAGCCAGAACCAAAGACATTCTTGCTGTGAGGCAACAGTGCTAACCACTGGGCCACCATGCCACCCATCTAGAAAAGGAGGAGTAGGGGTGGAGTGGGGATTCTTCAAAACGAAGATGTCTGTGATGTGGAACCTAGGACTCTTATAGTGGCCTAGAAATCGTCTGATTGATGGATAATCAATTGGATAATGCGGGGCAGCTGCAAGCAATGTATACAGTATACTATACGAATTCATCACAAGGCCTACCGTACTTACGCTACACAGTTTCTCTGGCTACTAAAGAAGCCCGCAACTCCTGGAGTAGCGCTGTGGGATGAACGTTTGATGGTTGGTTATCCAAATTCATGCTTGTTGACATTAGTTAATGCACCATGAGTTAACATAAACTAAAAATGAACAACTGTGTTTTTATAAGCTAACATGAACAAATACTGTAATAACTGTATTGTTCATTGTTTGTTCATGTTAGGAAATGCATTAACTATCATTAACTAATGCAACCTTATTGTAAAGTGTTACCAATTAGTTTTACTGTTTGATGAAAAAAATAAAATATATTTCTGTTAATGAATAGTTTTAATATATATTATACTGTTTGATGAAAGAAGTCAAGTAATAAATATTTAGCTATAGTACTTTGCTGGCACTGAATACTGCTGTCCTTCACAAAACACTCCATATACACACAGACACACACACACATACACACTTACTGGTTTCCTACAGATTAAGTCATTGAAACACTTCACTTAGCAGCATTATTCTTAAGGAGCTCTCCTTCATTTATCTGCTTTGAAGCTATAATTACCACAACCTCATCTTGACTAATTGAATTAGAAGCCTAATTATTAGTGTGTTTAGATGCTTGTTGTCGCATGATGATGATTTGAGATCAAATAGAGGGAGTCAGTGTGTGTGTGCTCTGTATTCCTTACAATGTGGGGACCAAATGATACGCAAGTATAGCAAAACCAGTCAATGTTGACAATGTAGTAAAAGACAGAATTAAATATTTAGAAAATCCAAAATATTTCCTGTCAGGGTTGTGCTTAGGGGGTATGTTTGGGGAATACATTTTCTACAGTATAAAATTCATTACATCAATGGGAAATTCCCGTGAAGATAGCAGTGTGTGTTGTGTGGGTCTTTCCAAAGGAACACATTTCCGTCCTCTCCCTTGTCATCAGCTAGAGAGCCTCATAGCTTCTCTTATTCAATTAAATTGAGTGCCAGAGGAAATGACAACATTGTTTAAGGGTTTTTGGAAGGAGAAACTTCCTGCTTGAATTGAATTATGCAAAAAAATGTGGATGTGGGTGCACATACTTAAACATAAAGGCAAGCTAAATGAGCGGAAACAGACTAAATGTATTTTTGATGACATTAAGGATGTGTTCAGCTAAAAGACCTAAAAAAAAGCAAATGGCTTTTTTTAAAGTACACTGTAAAACCCAACAATCAACTTTATAAAATGAAATGAGTGTTGTTAACTCAAAATTTACTGAAAGTTAATTCTACTCATTTGAAAAGAGTTTTGAACTGTTGAAAGTAATGAGTTAATTAAATACCTCATTACTTCAACTTAAATGCACCAAGTTCACAGTACTCATATAGATTAGTTTTTTACTCAAATGGTTTGTAGGAATCGGTTTCCTCAGACAGTTTGAGTTGCCGTAACTTATTGGGTTTTATAGTACTTAATTGGTTTGAGTTCTCTTCATTTATTGGGTTTAACTCTGCTCAAATTGCTTACTTTACTCAAATGGGTTAAGTTCACAGTACTCATTAGGATTAGTTTTTGAACTTAAATTGTTTGTTGCAATCGGTTTCAACAAATTATTTGAGTTACCTTAACTTGTTGGGTTTTACAGTCTAGAAAAGTATTCTTTTAGGTATAAGATGTTAGAGGTAATTGAATTTTCTTTTCAATTTGATTACTCACAACCTTTTGTGGCATATTAAATATTGCAACATGATGTTGCTCTGATAAATCGAATGAATTCATACACAAATATTTACAAGTTTATATAAAAAAGTCAGAATGATTAGGACTGGCTTATTATTTTATTCTTGAATAGATTTGCCTGTTTGAACTGTACGTAATTCCCCAAAACAAACTTTTTCCAGAGTCACTGTATTATCGAATGTCACCTTTTTTGCCTCAATCTTTTTGATTTAATAAAATGAACTTGTTAAAAAGAAATCAAGACTGGCTGTGTCCTTGGTGATGCTATAATAAATCATTACATTGCTGATGATTTGGTTATCTTTTCCCCAAGTAGCGCTGGTTTTCAGCAGCTTAATATTTGTGCAGATTATGGGCAAAAAATATGATGTGCAATATAATAAAAAAAATGTTTACATGACATGTAGAATCAAAGAACATAAAGATATGATTTTTCTAGATTTTTATTTGTCAGGGCAAGTTTTAAATGTTAGTAAAATTGTTAAATATTTAGAGCATGTCCTTTCTGATGATATGAGTGATGATAATGATATGTACAAGTAACGTTGAATGTTATATGCTCAAGGAAATATGCTGGTGAGAAAGTTTTATTTGTGTTCGAAGCAGGTTAAAGGGGTGGTCCAGAATGTAATTTTAAGGCTTGGCTGTGTTTATAAAATGCAGAGCAAAGTGTGGTCATGCTTCATATGTAGGAAAATCGCGTTATAATTTCATAGATCTTACTTTGATTATATACAGCTACTCAACTAACATGAAAACGACTGTCATATTTTCTAGTTCCTCTGAAAAGCCTGCCCTAAAGAGGCTCTGATTGGTCAGCTAACATAATGTGCTGTGATTCGAAGATCGGCTACACGCATGCGCCTTGCCTATGTAAATAGTGTCAATCAGAGTTGCTGCTCTCTAAAATAAAATCTGACAAGTATCTGTCACAAGTGCAAACAGGGTGTGGCTCCTTTAAGAGAGAATTGCCATTTTATGTATGGTTATGTGTGTGTGTGTGAACAATCTGTAGACGCATGTAAAACGAGAAACTTGTGTATGGGACTGATGTTTATTTTTACTTTCCTTTGATGCTCGAATTAAGTAAATTTTCTGTACTATACAGTGATGCTGTTGACAGGAGAATAAAGCACAAGATGTGGAATGCAACCCCTGTGGGCTTTGATTGATTTTTCTGCTGCAACATAAGTTAGACGAGCTATTCTGTATTTTTTTTTGTCACATATATTCATAATAAGCATGTGTAAGTAATATGAAATGTTCACATATCTTTTGCGTCTCATTATTTGAAATGTAGAATGCAGGGAAAGTGGCTGCATAGAGAACTACTGCAGCGCTGGTGAAGATTGTGGGTGTTTACAGGGGTTTAACGGATAAATATAAATTTGTAGCTAAATTGTTAAGGGTGCCAAACAGTATTTCCCGTTGTTTACATCCTTGCTCCTTTGAGGAGTTTTTAGCCCAATCCAGTACTGAACTGAAAGAAATTCTGAAAGCTCTCCTTTGTCAAGTGCAAGCTATATATTTTTTATAATTCTCTGGAACGTAATTAAAATTAAACTGTAAGTACTTCTTTCTTTGTGTTGTGTCCTTTGTAAGCCCAAATACAAAACAAAACAACCTCTGTGGAAATAGCAGTGTTTGGACGGCATTTTAGCTTTCCCTGCTATAATATTACAGCACCTCTGGCCACACCCCTTTGCTGCGTGGGGTATGCACGTGGTAAATGCGCGTAACCGGAAGGCCTTGTGATCGCACCCGCCCGGATGTATTTTTTTGTAGTCCCCAAATTCAGTTAGCTGTATGCTTTGCTAAGTTAACTCTGTAAAAGCCAATGTTTCTCTTTGCATTGAACTTTGAGCGTATTACATTTAGAGATGTTATTTATGTTTACACGGCTACATTACACATCAATTAAAGTTTACAATATAATATTGTGGTGGACCACCTCTTTAAGCTAAACCTTTTTATAACTTATTGCGGTTCTTTATACACAGCTCCTCTGTTGTATAATTGTAAAAAAAGAGTGTCTCCATAAGCTGCATGTTGCATGCAATGATTGTATGAGGATTTTTCTTTAAAAACAGAGGGTGTAGTGAAAGTGAGCTATTTGTGAAGCTTATTTATAGAGGATCATGTGCTTATGATTGCTTGCGGCTGGTCCCGCATTATTCAATTTATGATTCACCAATCAGACGACTCCTAAGCCACTATAAATACCCTTAGTTCCATATAACAGCCATCTTCGTTTTGAAGAATCCCCCCTTCCACCCCTACTTCTCCTCCTTTCCTAGATGGGTGGCACAGTGGCCAAGTGGTTAGCACTGTTGCCTCACAGTAAGAACGTCACTGGTTCTAGTTCTTACCAAGCCAGCCGATAATTCTGTGCAGAGTTTACACGTTCTCCCTGTGCTCACGTGGGTTTCCCCCGAGTTTCTCCCACCGTCCAAATACATGCTACTTAAGTTAACTGACTAATCCAAATCAGCACCTAGTTAGCAGTTATCTCTTAATCTCTTATTGCTATCTGTTTATTAGCTATTAAAGCAGGGGAGTTCTCGAGATCTACCTGAGCTCAAACTCCCCTCTCGCCTTGCAAACGGGAGGGAGCCCTGGGGGGCTCTCTCCCGGGACAGCATGCCAAACAAGCTTCATAATCAATCATCAGCTAAGTGTGAACTCTTGAATGTAAGGTAAGAGTTTGATCAGTTTTTGCTTTGGTGAGAAATTTGATCTATAAGTTTATCTGTCAATTGGAGAGTTCTCAGAATAGCATTTTAATGTTATTGATGAACCTTAGGCTTACTGAGGTGCGTTTTCAGTCACCTTTAATCAAATATTGGCATAACTGTCTTTTTTTAATGTATATTGTGTGGTTCGTATTGTTTTGTCTGCTTTTTGCACTATTTGGACCTAGTGTCTGGATTAAAGAGAATATATAATCACTGGTCAGCGAATAAAATAACACCCTTTTCTCTCAGTTTTTGTAATAATTTGCTTTCTAAATTATTTTTTTCTTATGTGATTTAGTTTAGGATTCGAATATACAGTTACATGCAAAATACTTAGCCCTCCTGTGAAATTTGAATTACTTTTCAAATATTTCTCAAGTGATGTTTAACATGTAACTGTTATATTCTTTCTTCTGGAAAAAGTCTTATTTATTTCATATTAGCCAGAATAAAAGCAGATTTAAAATTTGTTAAGATATTTTCGGTTATTATAAGATATTATAGATATTTTTATAATTAATATTATTAGCCCTGTTTAAAAATTCCACTGTCTACAGAATCATCTGTTGTACAATGATTTGCCTAATTAAATTAATTTGCCTAGTTAACCTAATTAGTTAAGCCTTTAAATTGCACTTTAGGCTGAATACTAGTATCTTGCACAATACATAGTAAAATAGTATGTACTGTCATCATGGCAAAGACAAAATACATGAGTTATTAAAAAAATCTATTTAAAGATCGATCTATAATGAAAGTGTATTTAAATTTTACTGGAGAATCAATTATTTCGCATTTAAATGTACATAAAACTTATTTTGTTGCATGACTTTGATTTTAAGAAAAAGTGATGAAAGAAGAGATCAGCGTTTGGATTTCAGAACAGATTTCAAATTAAAATCTTGATTAATTACAAAACAAATAATTTTCATCCAGTTTTCTATAAAGAGAGAGAGAGAGAGAGAGAGAGAGAGAGAGAGAGAGAGAGAGAGA
>CAIGQZ010035027.1:15775217-15788223 GCA_903798205.1 Danio tinwini
ACACACACACACACACACACACACACACACACACACACACACACACAATCAAGTCATGCTATGTATAGCTTTAGTGCTATATGTTTTTTGTGTCAAGGCAGATTTCTATTGTCAACATCGATCAGACACTGTATTACACAAAAAATAAATTCTGATTCATTCAGATTTACAGTCAATCAGTGATTTTGAGTGATATATTGCATTTTGTACTAAGAGAAAACAAAGAAAATTCACACATGCAATATTTCAGTATTCTTTTTCTCCTGAGAAACAAGACCCTATTATTCTCTTTGCCTCTAGAGTTTCAGCAGGAATATGAAAAATGCCTTAAACTGTGCTCAGATTATAATTACGTATGGCTTTTTGCTGTGTTTTTAAGTTTAAAGGCAATTACCTTTTGTCACTACTGATCACACATTCCTCTCATAGACAATTAAGTGATTTTGATTCATTTTAAAAAGAACTCCAAAATGTCTTTATAATAATTAAAAATTTCTTAAATAATTTTTTTTAAATATTAATTTGTCAGAACTAAATTACACTCTCAGAAATAAAGGTACGTGAGCTGTCACTGGGGTGGTACCTTTTTTAAAAGGTACAAATTTGTACTTAAAGGATCCATATTGGTACCTCAAAAGTATATATTAGTACCTAAAAATTTTAAGAGGAACATTTTTGTACTTTTTAGGTACTAATATGTACCCTTAAGGTTATTAATATGGACCTTGTAGGTACAAATGTGTAAAACTGACCACCAAAATCATCACTTTAGAAAAATGACTTCTGAAGAGGCATGTGACAAAGTATACTCTTAAAAAAGGTTTCAAACTGATTTTTTGAAGTGATGTCATAGGAGAACAATTCTAGTTTCCTTAAAGAACCTTTCAGAGAACAGTTCTTAACCCTTTATTAAATGAGAAACCATATATAAAAACTTTGATATTGATTACAATATATAAATATATACAATATATATTTTTTGTCTTAAAAGTTCAAAAGTCTTGTAATAACCCACTTTAATTCTCCCAAGTTAGAGTATTTCAAATACTTCCCAATAAAGGGCTTAAAGAATAATTTACTTATTTATAAAAAAAAATAAATAAATAATAATAATAATAATAAATGGTGGCATAGTGGGTAGCACGATCGTCTTACAGCAAGAAGGTCGCTAGTTCAAGCCCCGGCTGGGTCAGTTGGCATTTCTATGGGGAGTTGGCGTGGGTTTCCTCCGGGTGCTCCGGTTTCCCCCACAGTCAAAAGACATGCGCTATCGGTGAATTGAGTAAACTAAATTGCCTGTAGTGTATGTGTGTGAATGTATAGGTGTTTTTCCAGTGCTGGGTTGCTGCTGGAAGAGCATTCGCTGCGTAAAACATGCTTGATAAGTTGGTGGTTTATTCTGCTGTGGAAAACCCTAATTAATAAAGGGACTAAGCTGAAAAGAAAATTAATGAATGAACATATTGAAAGTAATCCTTTGAACGGTGGTGCACATCAACAACTGTCGTTCTATTTGCTACTAATTCAATTTCATCTATATGGTGAAAAATCTGAGACAATGCCAAAACTTAAAAATGCATACTTTGTTAAAGAAAGAGTAGGCTCAGAGCAAAACTATTTTCCCTGCAGGGTGAATAGAGCTGTAAAAATAGTTTTTAAAATAAAGTAAGAAACATCAGAGTAGCTCAAACCAATAAATGACATGACTTCTACAATTTAGTATTTGGTATGGTGCAATGTTGACCTCTAATTCAGCCTGAGTCACGGCTGATACACACTCTCAAATAACGGCATTCTCAACACATCTAGTCTGTCATGTTCTTTCACATCTTATTTTCTTCAATGATTAAGAGACAAACAAGATTTTAATCTTTAACATTTACATAAATACATTTGTAAAACCAGCTTATTACTTCTCCCTCTTGTATGATTGAGTTAGGTGAAGCTTTGAAAAGCAAATGAAGACTTGTATCTAAACCCACGGAGGACATCCCTTGCATGTTCCCTTAAGCGAAGATATCAACAATGTCCTAAACTCTTCACGTCTGCAATCAAAAGTCAGAGATATCAATCTGAACTCAACAGTTTTCATTAATGTCTCCATAGGTCTCAAAGGTGAAGTATGTCAGATTTTTAAGATCAAAATAAATTCACTTACATGAATGCGCTGGAATAACAGTATTGAAACGTGTAAACATTTAACCCCCTGGGCACCTTCAAAACATTTAACATTTAGGAAAAGCTCAATCAAATTTTTCAATCACCATTCAACTCAACCTTTAGGGAAAGTTTAGGGCATGGCTACTGTTGCAGGCTGAGCCAGAGGGTGTTTATTTATTCATTCATTCATTTTTGGCTTAGTCCCTTTATTAATCTGGGGTCGTCACAGCAGAATGAACTGTCAACTTATCCAGCATATGTTTTACACAGCGGATGCCCTTCCAGCTGCAACCCATCACTGGAAAACACCTATACACACTCATTTACACACATTCACTATGGACAATTTAGCTTACCCAATTCGCTTGTACCGCATGGACTGTGGGGGGAAACTGGAGCACCCGGAGGAGACCCACATGAACACGGGAAGAACATGCAAACTCCACAAAGAAATGCCAACTGACCCAGCCGAGGCTCGAACCAGCGAATTTCTTGTTGTGAGGCGATCATGCTACCCACTGTGTCATCGCGTCGCCCAGAGGGTGTTTACTCTCACACTTACATTAGCTCCACTGACCTCTAAAATGACCTTTTATTTTAAACGGCCATTCATCTGTCGCTCTGAAGTTTACTATTGTAATGGATATGAGCGCAACTTTTTAATAAGCTGGAATATTTTCTAACTTTAAACAACTAACAATTTACATGCTTAGAATTTGTCTTGTAAGCCAGAAAGATTCTAAATTTTCCTACTAGGTGGAATTCTATTAATTCAGTAATTTTTCATTACTTCAATAGAATTGTGAGCTTATAGTGGAATAGTATGGCTGTACAATTACATGAAATGAAATCGAGATTGCAATTCAGCAAAAGCTGCAATTCTCATGTACATCTTGTCATGGAAACATGGCTCTGTGATCACTAGTAAATCTGCTTTGAATGTAAGAGGATGCCTATACACGATAACTGCCAATATGCCAAAAAGAATAGACACAGTCAGGAAATCAAACAAAGCAGAGAATGGAACTGCTTTTATTGTTTCAGCATGACTAATAAACATACCACTACAGAATCATCTTACAGAATAATTAAAGTTGAAGTTGAGGCGAGTTAGTAGGAAAAAAAAAAAAAACGTTATTTAATATAGTATTTTCACATGCTTTCAGATCAGTTAAAAAACAGAGCCATGGTTCACTGAGAAGCAACGCAACAGTTCATAAGCGATTCTCATTGACTTCAATACCACGCCAATTTAATTTTCCATGATCATTTCCATAGCTTGTCAGTGAACTATGGCTCTGTGTAGCAAACGCTGCTTCATTTGAAAGCAGTTGCTGGAGATTTACAGCTGATTACAGAGCCGGTTTTACTGCCAAAATGCGCATGAATATCGCCATTGATTAATCGTCCAGCCCTAGAGAATAGTAGTACTTTTTTGATGTCATGAGCAATTCAGTTTTATATGGGTTAGTGGTTATAACAAGAGTAGCTATAGTAAACAAAAATCTACAAATTGATGACAAATACAAAACAGAAAAATAGAAAAATACAATGTGTCCCTTTAAAGAAAACTGTTAGCCAAGTGTATGAATACAAAAATCACAACAAAGTTTCAGTTTAAAAAGAATCTTGCTTAACAAGTTAAACTGTCAACCTGAACAATAACATGTGTAGTTTAACAGCACAGACAGTTGAAAGAAACCCTATCAGCCCCTTGAGAACTGAGGTTTCACTTCCACCACATCAACGCACACTCAAAACATGCGTCGTTTCAGGATTTAGCATAATTGTCTCAAATTGATTCACAAAGCAAAACAGGCGAACAGACCAGCCCTCTTTCGCTCCGTTACCCTTTCATGTCTTGTCTCTGCATGCTAGATCTTACTACAAATTGGAGGTCTTTGAAGAGGTCATATTAAAAGATAATTTCTGATAATTTCTGAAAAAGATCTGTTGGATCCTAATTATGTCTAATCAGGTAATTTTCACTTTCAGCTTTCATTTTTTAATGTGTTTGGGTTATTAACTAGAGTTGGGTAAAAAAGTCATTTACTGCAATCTTAAGCACATCTTACTCTTTAAATTAAAAACAAAAATGCTACATTTCCTTTAAAAAACATGCTCAGTTACTTTTTTTTGAAGTGACTTAAGATTGTAATATATTAGATCTTTCCAACACTGTTCTTAATTATTACTCTTTTAGGTTTTTTAATACTTTATAAACTGTCCTGCTGGGGTTTTTTCACAAAGGACAAACAGAAATCCTATAAGAGCTAAAATTATGGCCGGATATGTTCGCTTTTAAGGAGATCAGAGGTGAAAGGAAGGTGGCAGTCAGTCCAGACAGGAGTGGACCTCTCAAATGCCAGATAACCCAACACACAGACACAAACACACACAATCTTCCTGTTTATACCTCCCTCACATCCCATTCACACTCTGGCCGGCCCATACCCATAACACTTTCCTCAATGTGGACAATCTGCTCGCCTCTCACTTTGTCTTATCTCTCGCCTCCTCTACATCTTTTTTTTTCTCCTCTCTCTATTTTTCCGCTCCCACTTCCCATAAGCAAACCAGATCTGATGCCGGCAAGATTGGGCACGTTTGCAGGAAGTGTTGCAGTTCTGGTTTGGGCTCTTTTTCTTCTTCTCCATTTCTCAGATTAAGGTGGTGAGATGTGTCAATGTGAGATGTACGAGAAAGGGCCGCACAATGGCACACACTAATGGAGGCGTTGAAACATATTAACCATCCCTGGCCTTTGTGATCAAGCAAATGTTTGGTCTCCCGATGACCTCCACTGATCCAAACAAACACTCTCAGATAAAGAGAGAGCCAAGGGGAGGACAGAAAGAGGAGCTGCTCCTCCGTGACCTCTAGGAACAAGCCATTGAGTTCATGCGGGTCGCAGCAGGAGATAGCCTGTTTAACTCTATAGGAAAACAGAAAAACTGGAGTATTGCATCCTTAAATGGCGCGCGCAAACATAAGCGACTATTTCCGAAGGCCTTATCTTCAGCCCTTATCCGTAAGACATGAATCCATGTCTTTTAAAGCGTATCATCAAAGCGGAGCACTTACTCATGTGTGTGGGGGGGGCTGCACTCATATCTAGACAAGTCTTATCAATTGGAAAACAAACATCTGTTATTGTTAGTGTTTTCCGTTAAACTGTCGGTTAATATTAGTTCACCCTGAGAGGAAAATTTTGTCATCATTTACATCATTTACTCACATCCTTCCAAACCTGTAGGACTTTCTTTCTTCCACTGAATATGATGATGTACTGGGGTCTCATTTATAAAACTTTGTGTGGAAACTTGAACTTACGCCAGAATTAATTTTAATTAGTTTATTAATGATTATGGCTCATACACTGACTTAAAGTGACAATCAATTAAGTCAATATTGCAGTTAAATGTGTTACTTAGAACTGACTTCTCCTGTCAAGTTTGTTTTTAAGTACATTGTAAAACCCAACAGTCAACTTTATCAAATGAAACGAGTGTAGTTAACTCAGAATTGACTGAAAGTTAATTCTAATCATTTGAAAAGAGTTTTGAACTCAGTGTTGAAGGTGATGAGTTAATTAAATACCTTATTACTTCAATTTAAATGAAGTTCACAGTACTCAAATAGATTAGCTTTTTTTTAACTCAAATGGTTTGTAGCAATTGGTTTCCTCAAACTGTTTGAGTTGCCTTAACTTATTGGGTTATACAGTACTCAATTGGTTTGAGTTATCTTCCTTTATTGGGTTTTAATGTGCTCAAATTGATTAATTTACTCAAATGGAGTAAGTTCACAGTACTCATTAGGATTAGTTTTTGAACTTAAAAAGTTTGTTGCAATCGGTTTCCTCAAATGGTTTGAGTTACCTTAACTTTTTAGGTTTTAACCTTGGTTACACCTTTGGGTTAACCCCTGGTCACACTACTACGTGCAAAAAGGGTATCATTAATAGTATAATTAAATTACTAAGTAAATGAAGTGTCATTACAGTGCAAAAAATTCATATGCTTATTGAAGTCTTCTCTATCCATTTCATTTGTGTGTGAGAAAAAATCTCCTTTACAAAAATATGACAGATCACTAAGTGTTGATCACTGAGTTTGTGAAAAGGCATGGGACAATAACCGGTTTCAAGATTTACCATGGTTTGGAAAAATGTTACCTATTGTACGGTATAAGTAAGTTGTTTATTTATAATTTATTTACCTTGTTTTTGCAATTATTTTATTTAGTTTATTTAGCCCATGATTCAGGAAATATTTGTTATAAAACAAATAATAATAATAAATATATAAATAAACAAATAAACAAATAAATAAATAAATAATAAACAAATAAATAAATAAACAAACAAACAAACAAACAAACAAACAAATAAATAAATAAATAAATAAATAAATAAATAAATAAGTAAATAAATAAATAAATAGCCTACAAACCAACATCCAAGCATGCTGTAGACCTGAACAGTGCAGTGGCTTATTTTAAAAGAGATCCAAAAATGGCTTTTCAAGACGTAAAAAATCTGTGTTTTTGAAACTAATGAAAACAGCAGAAGTCAAGGATTTATTTGAATTATTTAGCCTGACATGTTAACTGTTCCAAAATATTATAAATGTTTCTTAAAATAAAATGTATTCTGTTAAATAGTAAAACGTAGTTGTTGTTTTTTACCCAGACATTTAAAAAGTACATATTTTAGAGCAGTGATCACAATACCCTGATATTGTTATCTAAGGTTATAATAACGTCAGAATCTCGTACCGGTTTGTGAACAAATTTAGACTGGTTTAGTGAACTAAATCAGCCGATTTATTGAAAAGGTCCAACTTAAAAGAACAACCTGAATTTTCATCTGTTTCACACATGAAACTGTATGACTTCAATATGTCAAATAGACCACTTTTATGAGGCTTTCCTTGTGCTTGCCATTTTGTTTTTTGATGTGTGTGAGTGTGTGTGTGCTTGACAGCTCGTTCGCTTCATTATATTAAGAAGACTGGGCAGGATGAGCTTCAAAAACTCATTTTGTGATGAACATCAGTCATACAGGTTTGGAACAACATGAAGGAAAGGAACAATTACGTAATTTTCATTTTTGTGTACTATTATACCATTACACTGGTTTGGAACAACTGGGTTTGAACAACATGGCTTTGGAACAACTTAATTACTGTATGTTTATATTTTTTATGTTATCGATTAGTGGCATTCAATTTAAGTTTTAAAATGGTATGTAGATACAAATACAAAAACAGTATAGTCACACCCAAGTACTAAGCATGTTTCTACTTTTTAAATGGTGTATAATTGAAATAAGCACATATAAGGATTGAACAACAATTATGAAAGTGATTTTATACATAGAAAGCATATTAAATGCAATTAAAGTGTCTAGGTTAAGATATCAAATAAAGTTTGTAAAAATTATTTGTCAAAATTGTTTTTAGAAAATGAAAAAACAGAGCAAAAGTTTTGGGCCACTAGTATTTTTTAACAAAAACAAAAAAAAAATTTAATTTAAAGTCAGCTGTTTCTGTTTTTTCTGACGCATGTTAGTGTGAAATATCAATTTACATTTCCAAACATTATTTTTGTCATTAATTGTAATTATACAGTGAGATTATTGTCTGCACGAGGAGTCTGACAACAGCCAGTATTCCACACAGAGATCTGATCTGATTATCATCCAGTCTGTCTGGAATGACATGAAAAAAATGAGACAATCTAAATCCAGAAGAATTTTGGCCACATTTTTTATATGCTTTAAAAAACATACCTGCAAAGCTAACTCAAAAACAAAATGGCAAGTGTACCAAGTATTTTAGAATGCTTTCACACCTGCCTTATTTAGTTTGGTTGAATCTCACTAGAGTTCGTTTTCCCTTTTGAATGTAGCAATCGCGCCTCGAGTGCACACCAAAAGCGGACCAAAAAAGCCTTGAGTCTTCCTTGAAGAAGTGGTCCCGATACGCCTTCAAACGAACCCTGGAGCGGTTTGTTTGTGGTGAGAACATGATCCAAACTAAAGCAGACCCAACCGCAAAAAGTACTGCGCCTGTTTGGACTAACTGCCATTATCCGATGCGCTGTCCCATCTTATGGGGTGTGGAGGAAAAACATTGGTTGACAGTGCTTTACAATTTTAAACAAAGTGAGAGAGGGAAAAACATTACCTGATGGATCATTGGTAATATTACGGGAAGATGACCACATCGCAGTTAAGCTCAATTTATTCACGCCTCCTCCTGAAGTGACTTGCGATGCGCCTACGCAGTGTGCAATTAAAACATTGTTTTCCAGTCACAGCCGTGCTTCATTCTCAAAATGTATAGTTTGTCTAAAGTGATGTATACAAACGTATACCAGAGATATTAGCCAGCACAGTCGTCCCTCTATAGAGAAAAGTGACATTTTTGTGGCTGCTTGCAACAGTTCCATTGGCATTTTCCCACACAATATTTCAGAGTGACCTGCTACAGAAAAAAATAAAAACAACCAAATTTAAACCTTTTTTTGATAAAAAAAAAATAATAGTGACCTATAAGACTTTTGCAAAATACTGTACTTGTTCTGACCTGTTTTTATAAAAATATACCAAAAAAAATCAACAATCATAGTAATTTGTACTATATTTTCAATTATTAAAAAACGTCTTGCTGGCAAATAAAATAAAAATAGTGGTTTGAATAATAGTTGTTTTAAAATAAAATAAAAAAATTGTATTTTGGTGCTGTGTTTGATCATTAAAAACAGTTATTTTATATATATTTCAGTAAATGATTCTTGTTCAATACAAACCTGGCAAATATTTTTGCCATTGTTACACTGTATGACATATTAGTGTATTAATTTAGACTTTTACATTGTTTACCATTAAGTAAACAAAAGATTCAATCTGCATTACACATTATTTTAAAGTCCCATTTCATCTTTGACCCACAAACATATGCAGACACACCAATTCTAAGTTAATCAGCACTGACATTGGAGATTCACGGCAAGTCAGTGGATTGCGGCTCGTGGTTTTTACACTGCAACAATAGGGTCGTTAACCTGCCTGTCCAAGGCCAAATTTACACACACTCAGTTTACACGCTGCCTTTAAAGCTTTCCGCTCCGGTCTTTCAGGGCCTCTTAAACTGAACATATTTCGCCAGAGCTTTAACTCAAACTGTCAGAGCGCTTGGACAAACAAGTTTCGAAAATGACTGACAGGTTTACTCAAGAGCCCTGGTTTTGTGGATCCACTCTCACAATGTGAACGAAACGGATAAGATTGTTGAGAAGACAGACGAAGACAAACACTACAGAGGCTTTCCACATCGACCCTCGAGCGCCCACAATACATTTCAGTGTCAGAATGGATAAACAAATGATTTACATCTAAACGTTGCCCATTAGTTTCTTGCAAAGTCCCAATGTGGCAAGTGAGAGCTTGTGTTCAAACCCATCAAAGCAGCAGTAACAGCATTGATGTGACAAACAAAAATGTAGGATACTTAGTGTTTTTTTTACGCGGCTGATTTATGTGGACGTTGCATGAACGGACTGGCTATGGTTGTATGCATGTCTTGTTTCTGATGTTCTTTAAGAAAAACTATCCTTTTTTTTCGGCAATGATGCGTTAACTTGAGCAAAAGTTACGAAGAAATTCACATGTAATTTTAAAATGAAAAATTAAATTGTCTCATCAACTTTATTTTCATTAATCAAATTAGTTTTTAAGTTAAACTCATCAAGTGACAGTAAAGTTTTACTTGGTTACAAAACCTTTTTGTCTCATATTTAGTTATTTTTGTTTTACGCTGACAACAACAACTATATTAATAATTTTTAATAATAATAATAATAATAATGATAATAATAATAGCAACAGCAATAATATTAAATATTTGTATTAATTTACCATTAAAAATATTATTTTAACTATTGATTAATTTATTATTATTATTATTATTATTATTGAAATTATTCTTGAGCTCCAAATCAGCATCTTAGGATAATTTCTAAAAGACTTAAATATAAATCTAAAAGACACTTAATATTAATAATACATTTTATTTAAAGCGCCTTTTAAGGCCACTGTACAATATACAGTTAGGTCCATAAATATTTGGACACAATTCTAACATTTTTGGCTCTATACACCAACACAATGGATTTGAAATGAAATGAAGAAGATGTGCTTTAACTGCAGACTGTCAGCTTTAATTTAAGGGTATTTACATCCAAATCAGGTAAACACTCTAGGAATTACAACAGTTTGCAAATGTGCCTCCAACTTGTTAAGGGTGCAAAAGTAATTGAACAATTGGCTTCTTAGCTGTTCCATGGCCAGGTGTGTGTTATTCCTTCATTATGCCAATTACAATCAGCAGATAAAAAGTCCAGAGTTCATTTCAAGTGTGCTATTTGGATTTGGAATCTGTTATTGTTAACTCTCATGATGAGATCCAAAGAGCTGTGACTATCAGTCAAGTAAGCCATCATTAGGCTTTAAAAACATCAGAGAGATAGCAAAAAACATTAGGCATGGTCAAAACAACTGTTTGGAATATTGTCAAAAAGAAAGAACGCACCAGTGAGCTCAGCAACACCAAAAGATCCAGAAGACCACGGAAACTACTGTGGTGACGACCAAATAATTCTTACCCATGGTGAAAAAAACACCCTTTACAACAGTTGGACAGATCAAGAACACTCTCCAGGAGGTAGGTGTATGTGTTTTAAAGTCAACAATCAAGAGAACACTACACCAGAGTGAATACAGAGGGTTCACCACAAGATGTAAACCATTGGTGAGCTGCAAACACAGTAAGGCCAGATTAGAGTTCTACAAAAGCCTTTGCAGTGCTGGAACAACATCCTATGGACAGATGAGACCAAGATCAACTTGTACTAGAGTAATAAGAAGAGTATGGAGAAGGAAGGAACTGATCATGGTCCTAAGCAGTGAAGCATGGTGGTAGTGGTGATATGGCGTGGGCATGTATGGCTGTTAACGGAACTGGTTCTCTTGTATTTATTGATGATGTGACTGCTGACAAAAGCAGCAGGATGAATTCTGAAATGTTTCAGGCAATATTTTTGCTCATATTAAGTCAAATGCTTCAGAACTCATTGGACAATGCTTCACAGGGCAGATGGAGAATGACCCTAAGCATATAGTGCAAAAGCAACTAAACCGTTTTTGAAGGGAAAGAAGTGGAATGTTATGCAATGGCCAAGTCAATCACCTGACCTGAATTTGATTGAGCTTGCATTTCACTTGCTGAAGACAAAATTAAAGGGAAAATGCCCCGTGAACAAAGACAGTTGTTGTAGAGAGAGCACCACTAGAAATTAAACACAGTGTCTGCTGATGTCTATGCATTCCAGACTTCAGGCTGTAATTGACTGCAAAGGATTTGCAACCAAGTATTAAAAAGTGAAAGTTTGATTTATGATTATTATTCTGTCCAATTACTTTTGGACCTTTAACAAGTAGGAGGCACATATGCCTCAAATTAAAGCTGACACTCTGTAGTTAAAGCACATCTTGTTCGTTTTATTCAAATCCATTGTGTTGGTGTATAGAGTCACAAATGTTAGAATTGTGTTGATGTCCAAATATTTATGGACCTAACTGTATATATACACAATTCAATCATTTAAAATTGTACAACATATACACAATTTATTATTTAAAAATAAACCGACCTTATAAAAATAGAGAAGATAATAAAATACAGACATAATACGTAGTATTAAAGAGTAAGTTATTTTGAACAGATGAGTTTTAAGTCTGGATTTAAACAGAGGGAGAGAGTTGCGGATGTCAGGAGGAAGAGAATTTCAGAGTTTGGGAGCAAAGCGACTGAATGCTCTGCTCCCCATTATGCTGAGACGGGCAGAGGGAAAAGAGAGGTGAATGGAGGAGGAGGATCTAAGGAATGAGTGGTGATATAGAGGAGATCAGACAAATAAGGTGGTAAAATATAAAAATATGGATGGCCTTGAATGTATGAAGGAGGATTTTATATTCGACTCTGGTTGGATTGGAAGCCAGTGCAGATCTTGTAAAATGAGGCTGATATAGTAAAAAAGAATGAGTTTTGGTGATGATCCGGACAGCTTATTTCTGGACCAGTTGAAGCTTATGAAGGGATTTCTGTGAAAGACCATAAAGACACTTGGGAGTAATAAGTATTAATGCTGAAAATTTTATGTAGATTTTTATAACATTTTAGGTTATTTATGTTGTAAAATTACTTAACAGAATTGCTTTAGTTTGTAATCAAATATCTATTTATTTAATTTTACCGACATCCTAATCTTAAATATATAATACTTTGGATTTGGAGACATAGAATACAAGTCATCTAGAATATCCCTAAAGAGTGGTAAACTGAAGCTTGTCTCAGAGTCGAGCAAGGATGAAAGTGGAAGTGGTGGTCTCGCACCTCCACCACAAATATTTCTGCTCGGCTCATATAAACTGGCTGGGGGTTCATCAAAGTCTCATCTGGGATGAAAACGTCTGTTCAAACAGGCCTCAGCGGTCATAAATCATTCGCAAACTGTGTGATACAGTGCGAAATACCGAGAACAGTGCAAACAAACCAATGAGCTTTTACACGGTCAATCGCACACTCGTCAGCTCTACCTGCAGTGTCGAATGTACGGAGGTTTGACCTGTGGAAATACAGACAGCAGCACAGAGCCTGGTGCTCAGGGGTCAGTCGGGTTACATGCCTTTAACTCATGTTTGGACAATCGCATGAAGGAGCTGAGCAACGGTGAGAAAGAAAGAAAGAAAGAAAGAAAGAAAGAAAGAAAGAAAGAAAGA
>CAIGQZ010035027.1:15794761-15805227 GCA_903798205.1 Danio tinwini
ATATATATATATATATATATATATATATATATATATATATATTATATACAGTTGAAGTCAGAATTATTAGCCCCCCTTTGATTTTTTTTCTTTTTTAAATATTTGCTAAAATATATTTAACATAGCATGGAAATGTTCCCAGTATGTCTGATAATTTTTTTTTCTTCTGAAGAAAGTTTTATTTGTTTTATTTCAGCTAGAATAAAAGCAGTTTATATTTTTTAATAAACACTTTAAGGTCAAAATTATTAGCCCCTTTAATATATTTTTTTCCGATTGTCTGCAGAACAAACCATCGATATACAATGATTTGCCTAATTACGCTAACTTGCCTAGTTAACTTAATTAAGCTAGTTATGCCTTTAAATGTCAATTTAAGCTTTGTAGAAGTGTCTTGAAAAATATCTAGTCAAATATTATGTACTGTCATCATGGCAAAGAAAAAAGAATTCAGTTTATAGAAATGACTTATTAAAACTATTGTTAAGAAAAATCTTCTCTACGTTAAACAGAAAATAGGGGGAAAATAAACAGGGGGGCTAATATTTCTGACTTCAACTGTTTATTTAAAGGGCAATAACTTTGTGAAAGTATGCAGAACAAACAAAAATTTTTACCTCAGACACCTTTGAAGCAGTAAACCTGCACATTTTGTTTTCACTCCACATACCAGGCACCCGGGCCTGACTTCCGATCGTGTGCACTATTGATGTCCTGGCCTACGTGCACTCATTGTCTCCTGGCGTGTTGTCATTGAGGCTTTATGCTGTGCTTTTGTATTTTCTCTAAATATGAATGTTTTATCCAAACTGGCCCAATTGCTTAACCATCCATACTCTACTCCACCCACTGGTTCAGTAAGACAGGAAAACATGAACATACTCACACACACACACACACACACACACACACACACACACACACACACACATACACACAATCTCTCTCTTTCAGGCATCTGCAGTGTGTGTGTAACACTGGAAATTTCAAGTGTTTTGATTTTTAATGGAATAACAAATACACCAGCCAAATATGAAGCCATTATCACGAACGACTTGCGCTGAAAGCCATTGAAATGCTTGAAGGAAATTCCGTGAATCACCTTGATGTTTTCACTTGCAAATTTATAACAAGAAAAGTATGTAAATCTGACTCAAGCAAACATAGTCTTCTGCAGACAAATCAAACGCTGAGTGACACAAGCAGACATTCACTTTGTGACAAAAGTATTCAGTTTCCCACTCCCCCTCACTTTCACACAGGAAGCTCTTCCTGAGCTGAGCTCTAAAGATTGGGCTCTGGAGGAGCGCTTCAAATCCCAAACCGTCTCTTATGGTCAGTGTATTTCTGTCAATAGTTCCCACAGCAATCTGTTTTCATAAGAGAAGCAAGTGGTGCACAAGTCGTCAAGTCTATATAACAGCGGAGGTCTGGGCTAGATGTCACATGGGGATGTGATCACAAGGGTTTTGTCTTAATAAATACAATTTTGAGTCAAGCCGATTGACTTTGGAGTTGGTTTATAAAGTGATTCCACTTACTATCCTTCGGCTTAGTGCCTGATTTATCAGGGGTTGCCACAGTGGAATGAACCACTTATTACTCTGGCATATGTTTTATGCGGCGGATGCCATTCCATGCCAAAGCTGGTTTTAAACAAAGCTTAAAAAGCATAAAATTTCAATGATCTTATTTGAGTAAACAAATATTTTTACAAATAATCTTAGGACATTTTGCAGGCTTTTTTTAAACAGCTTGACTTGCTACTGAAAGAGTTTGTGTCTCACACTACAATTACAATACACAGTATGTGAGTGTGACTAAGTGAACTATAATGAGCAGCACTGCAAATATAACAAGAAAAACCAGGTATTCTGCCATTTTTATGGTTGCATCTTGTGACATCATGTACTTTCAACATGCGTTTATGTTATGCTGAACTGTACCCGAATTAGTTTGCTGGCTGAATTCTTTTGTGTGTGTTTAAAAGAAATGTGACAATCAAGTTACCACATTTTGTTAATCTTTATGAGATTAACTAATGCAATTATAACTATAGTATCAGATCAATAAAAAATATTAACTTTTTTCATATGTAAACTAAATGAGACAACTTCATTTGATTTAAAAGTGCAATAATAATCCAATATTCACCCATTTTAGATGTATTGTGCTATAGCTTAAAAAATATTAAGTGATTTAATGATATTAATATCGTTTGAGCATTGTTTGGCATCATATATCATTTGCAAAGGCCTCAAATCAGTCCACTAAACCAGAGTGCTCCATGGGTTCAAACACAGAGTTAACAATAGCCTGTTGCATAACAGTATCTCCTCCTTCATACAACTCTTTTGAAGTAAATCGACACAATCTACTGTTAAGTGTTTATGTAGAGAGCTTACTGATAATAAGTTTTGAGTGAGCAGCAACACAAAACATACCACGTTTCCATATGTAAACAGACTGGCGCAGTGCGTGTTCGTCCCGTGTCCACGTGGCGGCAGAAGTGAGTCGTGATGTTATGCGGATCGGCCGTTACCTCACTGACCTGAACAATGAGAGATGCTGCTGACTCGCTGTGATTCATTCACAGCACACTTCGTCGTATTTTACTGTGCTTAACAGCTTTTATATTATGAGCAACACAAAAAAGTAAAAGCATCATACTGACATATTTCTATCATTAAATTAAAATTCAATAAAATTACCCCAGCCTTCCTCAATACCTTATAATAGCCATTATGCTCAAATATTAACATTTTGTAGTTCTTGTTTTATATTTTGGTTAAAAAAAATAGTGATTTGACTGTTTAGCCAATTTTCATTGTTTTTTCCGCCCCACGCAATCTCATTTTTGCATTTCTTTAAAAATAATAATATTAGACCTATTTTTTTTTTATTGCGAGCTTTGTAACACGGGGATGGCTTATTATGTTTATGTGAAGTATTTCTTTATTACCAGCAAATAAAACAACTTGGACATCCCAATCTGATGCCCCTTCAAAAACAAAAATCACACATCAAATGCCACACAAATGCAAAGACTTCACCAGCGCCCCGCCCACTGGGGGAGGGGTCAACATCTCCTAAACGCAAGCAGCTAGAATAATACTTCACAGCCCGAAACACAGAAGCGCAGAACAGTATTCTTCGGTCGCCGCGGTAGATGTGCGACTCCAAACGGGAGGCACAGTGACTGCGATAAAGAAGGGACACGAAAAATAAGGAAAAAACAAGAGGTAAGACGCTCAGGTCTTATAGAGTCACTTAAACTATAGCTGGTTTCATTCACGCGTAACAATATTTACCTGTCTGTCTGACTGCTTTTGAGAGAGTTTGTGTCTCGTGCTGGTCCAAAGTTTAAGTGAGTTAATGAGCGCTATCACAATAAACAATGTAAAGGACACTTCAAAGACATCTCTGACTTAGCCTTTTTTTCTTTTTCTTTTGAGACTATCATACAACCAAGTAGCTAATATGTAGGCTATATTTTTGCATGTTATCTCCAAATGTCTTTGTTAGGATAAAATATATTTTGTCATTCTAATGTGAGTAGCTATTTAAATAAATGGCAATTGCATTTTAATGCATATGTTTTGAAAACTATCATCATCAATAACTATCAGTATGTCATTATTTGTATTTATTAATAAAAAAATCATCATTATTACAAATCTGTGCAAGAGCTGTTCTGCTAACAAAAACCGCTTTTTAATGCTGCAATTACAATTAAAAGTTTTTCAAATTAAGTTAACGAACAAATTAAGAACAGTGTGATGGCAGGTAAAAAAAATCTGAGTGAGAGTCATTAATAAAAAGATGCTGTGCCGTTTGCCAAAATTGCCATTTGCTGGAGGGAAGCTTTCATTTTGCAAGCTTATTCTAACACTTCAGTTTGTGTCTTTCACAGGGAGAATGCCAGCTAAAACCATGAGCTCAGATCTGGAGTTCGACTCCTTGCAGCCGTGTTTCTACCCGGACGAGGATGACTTCTACTTCTGCAGACCAGACGCCGCACCGCCTGGTGAGGACATCTGGAAGAAATTCGAGCTGCTGCCCACTCCTCCTCTGTCCCCGAGCCGGGCAGCGCTTCCAGGGGACCCGGGGGAGCTGGGCGCGGTAGCTGGGGATTGCTCGCTGATGGGCTTTGGATTAACCGACCCGTTGGACTGGGCTTCCGAGCTTCTGCTTTTACCGGGAGACGACATTTGGGGGGCGTCGGACGGGGACCTCTTCGGCTCCGTTTTGGATACTACGGACAATTCCATCATCATTCAGGACTGCATGTGGAGCGGCTTCTCGGCGCGAGAGAAACTGGAGCGGGTTGTGAATGAGAAACTCGGCAAAGTCGCTCCTACTCCAACCTGTACTGAAGCCGGTAAAGACACGACAGTCAAAGCGCCCGAAGTGAGCCACTCTATACCGGAGTGTGTGGACCCTACCGTGGTTTTCCCTTATCCAGTCAACAAAAGAAACGGGAGCAGCAGCAGCCAAAGTGTGACACAACTGAGGAGCCAACAATTGCCTCAAGTCAGTGCAGGCGAGACTCTGAGCGACTCTGGTAAGAATCTCCTGACATTTAAAATCATTCCCTAATGTCAACGCTTTTCTCATTTCACCGCATATTTACACCTTTGCTTATAATGATCAAAAAACAAATGTAATCCATTATCATATTCCGTTGTTTTTTATAGCCTAATGATGCTGCTGCTGCTAAACAATTTGGCATTTTATAGTTTGGCCTAGTTTGTAAGTGGTCATTGGGGTAATTGTTGAAGATCATATGACAGACCCTGAATCGGATTAGTGTGTGACATTCCAGACTGTCGGTCACACACACACACACACAGTAGTAGTAGTGGGCGGTGATGGGGAGTTTATGTAATACTTTGTCTGCATACCCAGTAGATGGCGGTAATATTTGATGTTGTCTATTATGCCTAGACATTTGACTGAATAGCTCTTGGTTGAAGATTTAAAGCAGAGAACAGCATCACTGAGCCATATTAGATCAGAAAACATGTCCTTATCTGTCCTCCATTAATCTGGCTTTAAGCATGGAAGCAGAATCTAATTTGGAGATTTATTAAATCACAGGATTAGGTTTAATTTGACAGGCAAGGGTGTTTTGATTGTTATTTTTATTCCATCAAATATAAATTTCAGCTCCTGGTGGTGTAAAACCATGGGCTCAGATGTTTGGCGGTGTGTGAGCGAGGGCAAATTGCATAAAAGCCAAACCCCTAAATTCTCTGCCCCCAATAAGTCGCTTCCCTTCGAAATGAGGTCTTGTTTCAAATGCAAATCCCAAACGACAATCACACGTGGGTGAGAGAATAAGGGCTGGCACTGGGCACCAGTATGTGATAAAAGAGGCATGCGCGTGCATCTTAGGAGAAAGGCAAACCCCCTCCTTTCCTGCCCAGTGGGCCGAGCTTGGCAAGCCAAGCATCTTCCAGAGAGGTGCAGTGAATGATAATCACAAGAAAAAAAGACAAGGAAGGGGAAAAAAAGAGTCGATGGGTCATCTCTCTTTACAGGGTGACGGCTTTGAACAAGCGGAGCCTTTCCTCCAGCTGTCTGCTTGGCGCCCCTCCAGGGCAGCAGCTTAAGACGCCATCAGATCAGTGTTACTCGGCAAAGCCCGCGAATAATTGGACCACGCGATTACAACACTAGTTTTCCCGCCAGTGCTGTTATCCCTTTTCGCGGCAAACCAGTGGAAAAGGGGAACGCGCTGACTGTCTGTGTTCTGCTGGAGACTAAAGTGCCCCGTTTGGTCTCTCCTTAATGCTGGCAGACAGTTTCCTGTAGGGAGCTTTTGAAGTGAGAGGCTGTGGGCTCCAGTAAATGCCAAACAGTCTTCATGTGTGGCTTAGCTGATAATCACGTCCATTATCTCATAAACATAGCTCTCGGGCGTCACACAGAGGCCGTCTTGCCATCTCAGCTTAACTTGAAATGTGTCACCAGTTGAAAAGACACCGTCCGAAAAGTCCAACTTGACAGTAAAACTGCTTTTGTTAGAAAATATGACATGACGAAATGCTCATGCACTTGCAAAACCCCTAATTAGACTCTGTAAATAGAGGGTGTGTGTTAAGGTAGAAAGTCAGATCTGAGGTGGTCCGGTCTAGGGAGAATCCAGCTCCTCTGTGTTTGACAGAGCATGTTCAGATGATTGCACCGAGCAATTGTCTCATCTTCCCACACAAAGACATTAACTTTAGCACACACCCAAAGCAAAAAAAAACACAGGCATGTTTCCGTTCGGCACGCTTGTTCATACCTGTGCATCTCAAGAGGTATAGCTGCACCACAAACCTTTTAAACTAAATCTTCTTTCCTTCTTCTAGATGATGATGAGGATGATGATGAAGATGAGGATGATGAGGAAGAAGATGATGAAGAAGAAGATGACGAAGAAGAGGAAGAGATTGATGTTGTCACGGTGGAGAAGAGGCGATCCATCACCAGCAAGACAACCAGCACTGGACTGTCTGCTGTCTCCAACTCTCAGGCAGGAGGGCGACTGGGCTCAGGGGTGAGCAAAGCTCCGCAGGAACTCATCCTGAAGAGGACAGCAGCAGCTTCCATCCACCAGCAGCAGCATAACTACGCAGCCCCATCCCCTTACTCTGAACAGCAAGACATTCCCAGCGCTCCTCCAAGTAAGAAACTCAGAATCGACAGCAGCACTATAACTCTACGCACTGGCAGGAACCAGAGCTCTTCTCCAAACTCCCCTACCAACAGCGTACCAAGTCAGCGCTTGAG
Source organism: Danio tinwini (assembly GCA_903798205.1). Classification (NCBI taxonomy): domain Eukaryota; kingdom Metazoa; phylum Chordata; class Actinopteri; order Cypriniformes; family Danionidae; genus Danio; species Danio tinwini. The sequence continues at coordinate 15,801,542 of CAIGQZ010035027.1, forward strand.
GAAGAGCGATTCCAGCAGCCCCCGATGCTCTGACTCGGAGGACAGCGAACGCAGACGCAACCACAATATCCTGGAGCGTCAGCGGCGCAATGACCTGCGCTCTAGCTTCCTCACTCTGCGCGATCAGGTGCCTGAGCTCGCACACAACGACAAGGCGGCAAAAGTGGTCATCCTAAAGAAGGCCACCGACTACGTCAGCTCCCTGGAGGCTCAGGAGCTCCGACTCCAGCAAGAGAAAGACAGATTGCAGGCCAAACGACAACAGCTCCTCCGCAGGCTCGAGCAAGCCAGGACTCGCTAACCCTTAATGCTCATTGGCTGAATGGCTCACAGCTATTTGTCGACATCAAATGACGAATGGCGAATGGCTACGGCTAACAGCCGAAAAAGATTCTAGGGACACTCACTGCTGACACTTTTTTGCACATTTTTTGACGTCAAGAATGTTTCAGGTTTACTTTGTCACCCCAATCACGCATCAACGATGAGGGAAGGTGCTTATCTGTAAAACCAACTTCCCCTCAATGAACACAGCTAGTCTTTAATATGTGATTGGGTCGACGAACTTTGTTCACGCTCTTCCTGCAAAATAGACACTAAACAAATGACACGAGACACTTCGAATGGCTATAATCTCTCACACCTCACTGGTGCTGAATCTCATGGATGTACCTCTGCGCACCTTGATGTCAGACACTTTTGTAAATAGATTTAGATTTTAAGAGAACGTACACTCAAGTCTGCCTTGTTTTTGTATACAATTATTGTCTTTTGGTTTTTATAAAGATGTCAAAAGCTGCCAATAACTAGACTGGAAGTTTATATACCTTTAACAAGTACTGTAAGGCCTCGATTTTTGAGGATTTATGTAAAATAAGGACACATTGTTTTGTTTTTGGATTCCTTTGTTTTATAATCTCTCTGTTATGACATGCTTTACTAATTCCTACATTTATGCTTTAGTGTGCTTCTGATACATACTAAATTTGATACTTATATTTTCGTATGAAAATGAGTTCTGAGTAGATATCACTTTATCTTCTTTTTATCCTTTTTTTCTACTTTCTTTTGTACAGAAAATCCTTTCTATCTCCATTTATAAGGCTTCTATTCTTTGTTCTTTGTTTATATATTTGTAAGTATTGGGTTCATAGAACTGGGTCAATGGGAAAAAAAGTGTTTTTTTCTCCTTTTCTATAATGTACATTTTAGTGCTGCGACTCACAGCACTTTGAAATACCTCATTTTGAAAAATAAATAGAAAATTTGAAAACAAAAGAGCTTGTTGTCAAAAGATGAGTGCTTCTGTTTCACCATAGTGTGGTTTGAGTCCTGTCAGAAATTGAGAAACAATACACTAAACTACTTTTCATGCATGCTTGAAACCCCACTGTGGGCGGCAACGTCCACATTTCAAGCAGCCCTGAACGACTTGCTAAGTTATGGCTTTCAAGGGGATGCGAGTTATGACTGTGAAAGAAAACCCCACAGTTAAATCATATTGTCAAATAAAAATACCCATGTCACTCATTTGAAGCAAATGGCCAACTTGTGTTTTCTTCAAGGTTTAAATAATCACATCAAGTGTCACTGAAGAAAAAAAAACATCTACATATAGCTGAATCAATTAGATTATATACCCAAAATCCACACATTTGAAACTAATTTATAAACCTGAACTGACAAACCTCTTATTCTAAGCAGTGCTTTAGACTTTTTCCCTCGTCTTTTCAACCTTTGCTGTTTTTCACTTGTCAAGCCTTTCTCCCTCCATCTGCCTCCCACTGAAGAGAGATCTGGTTGACCAAGCCCTCTCCGACAAAGGAGAACGAGTATCTCCCTCGTTATTCACTCTCTCTCTCTCTCTCTCTCTCTCTCTTTCAGTGGATTTAGAAATCGGCAGGGCACATCCACATGCACTTTCAGGCACTCATACACAAAAACAAACGCTGGCACACACAGTGGATATGAAAGCGTGCGCAGCGCACACTCAGACTGGCCCCCGCAGCTTCTTACCTCATTGTTCAGCACGTTACCATGGAAACTAGAGCAGCTGCAGCGTGGCAGACTTCAAGTGCGAGTGTGTTTTATTCTGTTTGTGCATGCGTGTGTATGTGTACTTGCAAAGGAAAGGGAGGGCGCCTTTTGTGAGGAGGGCATCGTGACCTGTGCGTCTAATATCCTGCTGGACCAAGCAGCGGGTTTGTGTTTACTAACTTCAGTCACATGGCCTAAAAGCTGACTGAAGCCCCGCCCACCAATGGGTCACAATGAGTGATTTTCTCCAGTTCAGAATAAGCAAACACAATAAGAATTCTGCCACTGCAGTACAGGAGAAACAAGGTCTGGCGGAGTACACACAGAGAGACAGCAAGAGAGAGAGAGAGAGAGAGACCTGCGATTATAAACTGGACCGTCTAGACTGATTGCTTACGTAACAGTCTGTGTTGTATATGTGTGCGTGTCTGCAATGTTTGGTCCCTAGGATGAAGTAACTATGGGAGACCCCACTGTGCCATCTGGCCAATGGCTTATCCTGCCTGGTTATGGAAAAAAACAAAAACAAAATCCCGAGCTGAGACAATAACACAGCTATGTGTAAATGGATAGAGCTGGCCACTGTACAACGCACTGTATATCTTATTCTTTATAACATTAAATTTTGCATAGACAAGTTTGAATATAGGTACAATAGGACACTTGCTTTTTGTCAACAATTGTTTGTCATAGGTTTTGTTCTGAATAACATATTTTATGTTTTCCATCATTTCCATATTGTTATGTTTCTGCCATCATTATAGCCTAAATCCCACCGATGTGCAGAAGTACAAACATATAATTTTCTAAAGGAAAAAAAAATCTAATTTGTCAATAAATAATAAACCTTTAGAGACAGAGCTATCATCTTCTCTCCACCATGTTTAGTTTATGGCTTGCCCAACTTAGCTTCCAAAATTATTTTTAGTGTCCTAGTATACATAAACTATAAGATAAAATACAATTTAAGATGCAGCTCGTGTTCAATTACTAATAGACAACTTATATATAACTATATATGTACCACAAAATGAACCGCCAACTATTCCAGCATATGTTTTACATAGCAGAAACCCTTCCAGCCACAAAACAAACACCCATTCATACTCACTCACCCACACTCATACACTATGGCCAATTTAGTTTATTCAATTCACCTATAACGCATGTGTTTGAACTGTGGGGGGAAACTGGAGCACCCGAAGGAAACCCATGCAAACATGGGGAGAACATGCAAATCACATAGAAATACCAACTGGCCCAGCCGGGACTCAAACCTTCAGTGACCTGCTTGCTGTGAGACGACAGTGCTAACCACTGAGCTACCGTGCCGTCCTATATACACTGAAAAAAAAACACATCTGGGGTGCCAGAAAAAGAAATGTAAGATAACAGTCATTAAATTACAGAAATTTATCGTAAAATAATGGATGTTAAATGACAGAAATTTACAGTAAATTAACGAACATTAAATGACAGAATTTTATCGTAAAATAATGAACGTTAAATGACAGAATTTTACCGTAAAATAATGGACGTTAAATGACAGAATTTTACCGTAAAATAACGAATGTAAAATGTAGGAAATTTACCATAAAAAAAGAACGTTAAATGACAGAAATTTACCGTAAAATAATGGACGTTAAATG
>CAIGQZ010035027.1:15816539-15860079 GCA_903798205.1 Danio tinwini
ATATATAGTATTAATAGAATATAAAAATGACTTCTGAATAAATCACCTTAAACCGAAGACTGGAGTAAAGGTAATGAAAAATCAGCTTTGACATTATAGGAACATATTTTAACAACAGATTACAGCTATTGTGTAGTCAATACACAACATAAATTGCTCTCTGCTACTGTTTTGGAAAAAAGGAATCCCCTACATGTAAACTGTGGCTTGGAGAAATCTCTATGATACATTTGGAGCGAATTAGATGCTATTTGAAAAGAAAACTCGAACAATTTGACAAAATTTGGAATCCTTTTATCTAATACCTTGAAAAAAAACTTGTGGAATAATGCTTCATTTCTGTAATGTTGCTTTGTCTTCATACTCTGTTGTTGAAGAAACAGGTCTTTGTAACAAGTTGGCTTGTTATGTGGGTGTTTTTATGTATATCTATTATTATGATTTTTATATTGTTTTTCTTTTTTCTTCTTTTGCTTTGCATGTTTTACAGTATATATATATATATATATATATATATATATATATATATATATATATATATAATTTTTTAATACATTTGCTGTATGGCCACATTACTAATATAAACATTTTGTTGTTTGTTTTAAAAAATATTTAAATATGTATTTGTGACTTTCAGACAGAATATATTTAACACAATATTAAAACGATTAAAAGATAAATGTTCCTCTTAAACAAAACCCAGAATACATGCAATAATATTAATTTGAATAAAATAATAATAAAATAAATACACACACACAAATTACATATTTGCATGATTTCTGAAAAATAATGTGAGACCGAAGGCTAAAAAAATTATGCTTTAAATGAACAAATCATAAATAAATCATCTTTCAAAATACATTAAAACAGAAAACAGTTATTTTAATTTCAAAATTAAAAATAATATTTCAAATTTGTTGTGTTTTTACTTTTTTATAATCAGTTAAAGAGACAATCAAAAAAATCTGTTATTCCAATTATCAATATATATCATTTAATTTATTATATTATTTTTATTGAGGTTGGAAGGGCATCTGCTGAATAAAACATATATTAAAACAAACATAGAGTATTTGAAGGCTCATTCCGCTGTGGATTTTTTTCCCTGAAAAATCAGGGACTAACCTGAATGATAGTGAGTAATACTATTTTTATCTGCAGCCATAATTACACCAGCGATTATTTATCCATTAATTCCTCAGCAGTAGTTTCTGTTAATGCTGATCACTTTGACAGATTAATTTAGCAGTTCTGTTAAAAATTGGAGCTCATTACTGCATGTAAACTGTGCTGATGTCTGTAATATGGGCTCCAGATGTTGCCAGGGGTTTTTAGGGTCATAACTCAAACCTGTAAAAGACTCTTACCTTTCGCCCTGCGAGTAATGAGCACTGCATGAGTGTCAAAAACCATCACTCTTATACAACACAAATGTGTACAAACGTGCTTGGCCTGATTTATTTTCATCTTATTCTTTTTTGCAACTATATAAACTAATCATACCTGTTTTTATTGCATTAACCGGTCCTTGACTAGCTTAAATAAACCAGCAGGACAAATGAGTTACAGCAATAGTTCACCTAGAAATGATCATTTGCTGTTAATTCACACCCTCAGGCCACAAGACTTTATACTTGACTACAAGACTTGACTTTTTTCTGCAGCAGAACAATAAAGAATTTTTATTTTTATTTTTTTGCCTAAACTATGTTGTTTAAGATTGTTTAAATGCAAGTCAAAGGCAACTGCACTTTGAGAGTCTAAACCTAAACAAAATTGTCTGATAATACACTGAGGTCTTATAAAGCTGAAACAATCAGCCAATGGAGAAACTTAACAATAATTACAAGAATACATTTTCATTCCATTTTTAATTCAGTTGTTGGTTCATTTATTCATTCATTCATTTTTTTATTTATATAGTCAGTCTGTCAGTATATTATTAACTATTTATTCATTAATTTGTTCATTTATTTAATATATTCTATCTGCTGTGGTTTGCTTAGATCACAGGGAATTGAAATTTAAGATGTTATTTCTATGTCAATTCTAATTAAACTTATTTTATTAGAAAGAAATGCGCAATAAAGAAATAAAAAAAGTGGTCAGACAAAACCTTGAATGATTGAGATTGCGATCACTTAAATGTCTGGTGAAATCCAATTGAAAACAACAACAGCTGAACTCAAGGCTGCTTAATAGGGAAAATAGGAACATTTCCACAAGCACAATGTGAACTAAATTGGGACTAACTAATTGGGACTAAGTGCTGTCGCCTCACAGCAAGAAGGTCGCTGGGTCGTAGGTTCGAGCCTTGGCTGGGTCAGTTGGTGTTTCTGTGTGAAGTTTGCATGTTTTCCCTGCATTCGCGTGGGTTTCCTCCGGGTGCTCTGGTTTCCCCCACAGTCTAAAGACATGCGGTATAGGTGAATTGGGTAGGCTAAATTGTCCGTAGTGTATGAGTGTGAATGAGTGTGTGTGGATGTTTCCCAGAGATGGGTTTTGGCTGGAAGGGCATCCGCTGCGTAAAACATATGTTGGATAAGTTGGCGGTTCATTCCGCTGTGGCAAACCCAGATTAATAAAGGGACTAAACCGAAAATAAAATGAATAAATAATTGGGACTAAACAGCTGTGTAGCCTTAAAAAAAATCACTTATCAGTGGGGCTAATTGGTGTAAAAGGCTGCAAATTTGTTAGAGAGCGTAACGATTGGACTCTGGAGCATCATGTGGTCTGATGAGGCTAGATTTACACTGTTCCAGAGTGATGGAGCATCATTGTAAAAAGAGAGCCTGTGTGGGCAGTGCTGTAATCTAAAGATGCTGCAGTTGGTCAGCTCTAGGTTCAGGTTATTCAATCAATTGAATTTCTTCCTCCTTGATGGCTCAGGTATATTCCGAGATGTCATTGCCATGATTAATCAAGTGTGAAAGAGTGGTTCAGGGAGCATGAGACATAATTTTTACTCATGGATTGGCCATCACACACTCTTAGAAATAAAGGTACGAGAGCTGTCACTGGGATGGTACCTTTTCAAAAGGTACACATTTGTACTTGAAGGGTCCATATTGGTACCTCAAAAGTATATATTGGTACCTACAAATTTTAAGAGGAACACTTTTGTACTTTTCAGGTACCAATATGTACCCTTGAGGTATTAATGTGGAACTTTTAGGTTCAAATTTGTACCTTTTGAAAAGGTACCACCCCAGTGACAACTTACGTACCTTTATTTCTGAGAGTGCAGAGCCTAGATTATAACCCTATTGAGAATCGTTGAGATGTGCTGGAGAAAACTTTGTGCAGTGATCTGACACTCCCATCATCAATGCAAGACCTTGGTGAAACATTAATGTAGCTTTGCACAGAAATAAATGTTGTAATACTGCAGATGCATATTTAAAGGTGCTGTGGCAAATAAAAAGCGAATAATAATAGCTAATGGTGGTTCAATAAAATAATAGAGCATGGCATTTTTCTTTCTTGTTTTTGGATCGGCAGTGTCTATTTCTTCGTATTTTATCTTATTTTTTATGATAAACTAAATTAACAAGGTGTTAGTAATTCATAGAGATGGATTATGAGCAAATAAATAATTTAGCTAAACTGCAAACCACCTCATTTAATTACATCATCATAAAATGACTCCACAGAGCTCTGCTGAATGGGGAAAACCTGTCAGAACTAGAGATGAAATGCCTATTTCATGCTCATTAAAGTCTCATCTAAAGCCTTGATCTCCATGACCCATCAGAACAGCACCTTTAACCTACAGAGACAGACACACATTCACACACATAAATTTGGCTGATGCAGTGGACTGGTGAAGGCGCAGGTCTTTCAGCTCTTCTCCAGTCTGAAGTGAAGGCCAGAGGTGAGGAAAGCAAGCATAACGGTTGAGGGCTGGTTATAGGCAGCGCTATTGTTCAGTGTGCGGATCTGACAGTTTTGTGTCTGTTTGATCACACTGAGGACGCTGAAGCTCCTCAGACAAATGTAGGCCAAACCTCAGAGGAAATCAGATTAATGAACCTCACCAATGAGTGCAATTGAGTTAGTGTGTGCATGTGTGTGTGTGAGTGTGTGTTGTGGAGCTCATTTAAATCCAATGATTTAGTGCTTTGTAAGTTACTCCACTGTATTGATTAGTATATTGTAGCCGTAAACAGATTTCCTGAAAACCTTCCTGTTTGGCAATTGTTTTGTGTTCAGTTGGCCTCATAGATTTGTGTGTGGGTGTTTGTGTGGGTGTTTGTGTGTGTCTCTGTCTCTCTCAGATTGTCTCTCTCAGCCTCAGAGACCACAGTGCTGTATGTATTTTCTTTTTTATTAAAAAAGTGAATAAATGAATGAATGAATTAACGAACGAACGAACGAACGGACAAATTAATGATTTAATAACTATTTAATAGTTATTAACTATTAACTATTTAACGATTTTTACTATTTTTACTTAAAATTATTTAATAATAATTATTGAATTGTTTAATAACATAATGTGTTTTAAAACATTAATAAAAGAGAAAATTAACAAAATGAATGCTCAAAAAACTTACTGTACCTATTTTACATTTAAATGTTTAAATTAAATATAATGCTACATTTATTTATATTTATTTTAATTTTGATTTAAATTACACTGATAAAAAATATTACTTAAAAATAAAAAACTTTTTTTTAAATGTTACTATTACTAATATGGTCAAATGAAATATAATAAAGTTTGTACTTATTCTTATTTTAATGAAAAACATTTCAAACATTTATGCAGATTTTTAGAAATCTTGCTTTAAATTTTCTTTGCAGGTTGTGGAAAATAAGCAAACTGAAATCATGTAATAGAGTTAAATGATGTTTCAGTTCAATTCTTTAAACAAACAAACAAACAAACAAACAAACAAACAAACAAACAAACAAACAAATAAATAAATAAATAAATAAATAAATAAACATTAAAAATATATCAATTCTAGATATTTCAAGACGCTGTGTCATGGTAAATAGCACCTGGTGTGGAGGTGCTGCCACATGCTTGAGAGAAGAATATGGGTCTTTTCAAGCCTGTCAGTCCATCTGATGGATCACAGTACAATCTAATAATCACAGATGCCTGGTGTTCTCAGCACACACACACAGTCAATTAAGATCACCCCAAACCAATCCACATCATTTCAACTGGCTTAAAGCATCTGTTTCTTTTTTTTCCTGACTCTGTTCACACTCCAGGCTGAAGATCAGCAATCACCTACACTCTCAGATATAAAGGTAGCTGTCACTGGGGTGGTACCTTTTTGAAAGGTACATATTTGTATATAAAGGGTCCTTATTAATATTTTAAGGGTACATATTAGTGCCTAAAAAGTACAAAAGTGTACCTATTAAAATTTGTAGCTACTAATATATACCTTTGAGGTACCAATATGGATCCTTTAAGTACAAATATATACCTTTCAAAAAGGTACCACCCCAGTGACAGCTCTTGTATCTTTATTTCCGAGAGTGTATTATAAAACCATACTTCTCTATTCTTATGATTAACAATGCAAAACTCAGGAAAAAAGTGTAAAAAATAACAGTAGTGATTACTATACTTTCCCTGATGATTAAATATACATTAAGTTTTCCAAAACTATGTTTAAATATGCAAATGAAGCATTATTTAGTTAAAAATGCACCAATTTTTTAGACATTTATAGCACAAAGAACTTCAGATTTTCTTGCTTCATTTGTTTGCCATATTATACACAAAAGTGTTTTACATAGAGGAGGTTGGAAATCTTTTTTATATCACTGCATGATTTCGAAAATATTTTGAAGGGATTTTTTTAATAATAAAAATTATATAATTACGGACATGCATAAGGAGGAAAAAGGCCTTTAAATATATGTATTGTAATTAAGATTATATTTATAACAAATTTATTTAAAAAATCCTATAAATAAAGTATTAAAAAAATTATAAAACGCAATAAAACAAAAGCTTAAAAAGTGTAGTTTAGAAGTTTTTACCAAACTAAAAAGCACTTTATGAAAAGCAAAAAAGTCACAACATTGACAGGTGCATAACAAACAGTCAATGGCCTTTAATCAGATTAACAAGTGAACATACCTAATTTAAATCACACACCATTTCCTCTGCATGACAGCTGTTGAATGTGAAAACATCAGAGATACAATCGCACCACAGAGACCTTTTCTGAAGGAATCTGCATATTTCCCAGCAGTCAGCAACTCCTCCTATATAATACTGAAGGTTAATTGCATTGGAATTGCAGTCATGCAAATAATTGCTCTGAATTTTTTTAAGGAATGAAGACATTCAGGCAGGACTACTTGCTTGCCTTGATGGAGCGAGTCAGATTCAGTACTTGAGTCAAATGAGCCACATCTCAAATCTGTGAGCTGCTGATATAATTATAAAAGATGATGATTTTTTTTTGTACTTTAGTAAGTCATTCATGACAGAAATCATCTGCTGAATGCCTTGATTACCTTTCGTTTTTCTCAGCGTGAAGATAAGAATGAAATCTTCACATCTAGTGTATTTATTAGGATGCACACACCACCCTTCCCCCAGATGAATGCTGATAAGGTGTTAAACACACATTCACAGCTAATTGCTAAACTTGCAATTGTAAGTTTGCCGGGTGGAAGGTGACATTAAAACAATTTAGCATTCACTTCGATGAGCATAGGCAGAAAGAAAAAAGAAAAAAGCCATATAACTGGAACTTAGCAGGAGTGTTTTACCATATAAATACCAACTTTGAAGACTAGATCGATTTTATTATTGTTAACTAAAGCAATTACAGTTATTAAATGTTGATAAATGAAGAAACGCTAAAATAAACAAAAATATCAAATTAAATTAGAAAAGAATTCTAAAGCATTGAATGGATCGTTCTGAAATAAGTTTAAATAGTAATATTATAATCATTTAAGCTTGAATTAAAGATGATACAGCACATACTCTCCCATCTTGTACAATAAAGGTTCCAAATGTCTTTTTGCAGTGATGCCATACACTGCAAAAAAATTATTCATTGGATTTACCTTTATTTTTTAAGGTAAGTGGTTGCAATCAATTTATATGTGCTGAATTTGAACAAACACATAACATTTAGTAATGTTCAACTTAAATTGTTACTTTAAATTCAGCCCATATAAACTGTTACAAGGGCTGCACAATATTGAAAAAATCTGTCATAACAATATTTAGTTTTTCTGCGATATGTATTGTGATAAGTATTGCAATATGAATACAATCAGATGGTTTAATATAGCTATTTTGTAAAGAAATCTTAAATTTAGACTGATTATGGTGATTTTGGAGGAGAGTGAATCATGGATGAAAAATAAAAAACAAATTGCAAGCAAAAATAAATAAAAATAAGGCAACAAGAACAGTAAAACAAACAGCGTTATGGTTTCCGAAGTGTCAAACAGTATTCAAGTACAGAAATCGAATAATCAAATATAATGTAAAATATCACTGTATTAGACATTGAATTATTGATTCAGTAGAATTACTGTTTAGTATAAGTTACAAATGTTGTACTGCTTGAATGCTTTAATCTCTCTTGCTTCCATTTCTCTTATATTTTGGGGCAACTGCACAAATCTCATGCACTCAACTGTAGTGCTGATCAACTGTAATCTACTATAATACAACTATAATAAAATATAATAATTATATTATAATACAATTATAATATATATAATATAATGCAACTATAATATAAGCGGACGCACACATTGCAATATCGATAGTGAAACGATATATTGTGCAGCCCTATCACTTACCTTAAAAAACTTTGGAAATCAATGAATCATTTTTTCTGTGTTAAACATTAATTTTGAGTTCCCTGGAAAAAACTTTGACAGAACAGTTCTTAAAAAACCATTTGTCCTTATGCTTGTTTCACACTAAATGCAAACCTAAGTTTTCACATGAGTACATTACAGTCAACACAAAAGCATTAATAGATGCTAATTTGCACCATGCAGTGCAAATGACACAAAATGTGACATGTTTGCCTTGAAAGTGTTATATTTACCTCAATTGTGTCTTTTGCACAAGTAAAAAAAAAAATCTACTTGGGCAGAAAATTAGCATGAGGCAAAAATCAACCTGCGAGTAATCTAGAAAAAAATTTATTATATCTACATCTGACAAAAGTCTTGTTGTCAATCTCAGTTGTAACAGCAACAATTAATAACTTGACTTTTAGTTTATTATTTGGAAAAGTGGCAGAAGGTACATTTTTCCAATGAATCATCTCAAATACTGCAGAAGACCTATTGGAATCCGCATGGACCCAAGATTCCCACAGAAATCAGTCAAGTTTGTTGAAAGAAAAAACATGGTTTTAATATGGGCACGTGCGAGAGATCTGCAGAGTGGATGGCAACATTGACAGCCTAAGGTATCAAGACATTTGTGCCGCTCATTACATTACAAACCAAAGGAGAGGGCAAATTCTTTAGCAGGATAGTGCTCCATCTGATACTTCAACCTCCACATTAAAGTTCCTGAAAGCAAAGAAAGTCAAGGTGGTCCAGGATTGGCCAGCCCAGTCAACACAAATGAACATTTTGAGCATGTCTGGGGTAAGATGAAGGAGGAGGCATTGAAGATAAATCCAAAAAATCTTGATGAACTCTGGGAGTCCTGCAAGAACGCTTTCTTTGCTATTCCAGATGACTTTATTAATAAGTTATTTGAGTCATTGCAGAGATGTATGGATGCAGTCGTCCAAGCTCATGGGAGTCATGCACAATATTAATTATTTTCCCTCTGCACCATGACTTTATATTCTATAATGTACATAATTTATGTTAAGTGACAAGACTTTTTGTCTAAGCAAAGTCAACCATAAATATTCAATTAGAACTCAAGCTATCACTTGTAGTTCCTAAAACTTAGATAGGCGACAAGACTTTTGTCAGGTAGTGTAAACCCATATGCAACTTTATACAGAGTCGGAAAAACATAAAATGCAAGTCAACCTGCATACAAAAAGAAAACTTGACCGATCTGAATAAATCATACTTAATGTTCACATTGCTGTGAAGATTGGAGCCATTGTTTCAGCTTCATAGAGAAGACTGTGAGTTCTGATTGTAACTTTAAATCAACAGGCATGGCAGATGTGAACCTTTCCATGAAAAGGATGACTGACCCACAGCAGTTCTGCAATTCTTCCTGCCTCTCTAGTCTTTACCGCATCACTACTTTATTTATGTTGGCAGAATACATCAGGAGCAAGACCATGTACTCAACTAAATGCTGTTTTAAAAATACAACTTTAAAAGATCATCAAAACTTAACAAATTATGCTTTTTAAGAAATTGACAATGATAATGCCCATAAAAAAGGAAAAATGAAGACAATGTTACTTTGTTTTGTTCTTGTTTTGTATATCATACCTGTCTGTCTAAAAATATAATTTGGCAGTGATGCAATTTCAATGGTTTCTGATCCATTACTTTTAGGGGTTGTTTGTAACATTACAGACTTAACAGCTGATTTAGAATCTTGACCCCAGATTGTCTCAAAAAAGGCCATACATGATCATTTAAATAACCATTTTCTACAATAAAAAAGCACTTCTGTGCAAAAAAAGGTTCTATCGAATTTTAAGATTCTTCATGGAACCATCAATCCTAATAAAGAACCATTATGATATCACAAGTGCCCACAGGAGACACGTTTGTAAAAAATAATTCACTTCCAGGTGCAAATGGTGATCTGTCTGGGTTGACCAATTATGTTTAGATGGCAAGAACAAATTGTAAATAGGAATCGATGTGAATCAAGTCTTTAGTATTAAACACATCCAAATACAACCACTCAAGGCCTTCAAAAGTCTTTGGAGCAGATGTCACCGAACAAATAAGGCCTTCTGAGCAGGTGAAAGCCGGAAGAAATCCAATCCCATTCAAAAACGCCTCCACGAAACTCCCCTCAGAAACTGGACACCTCACCTCAAGTCTGTCATATCGAAGTCCAACACTCTCCCTGACTCACCATTTCAGACTTAAAAACATCAAAGTCCCTCCTTAACAATAAGGCACAACAGCTTACCCTTCAAAAGAACAGCACAAAGTTTTTTTTCCCTCGCCTTCGCCCCAAACAATGGCTTGTAAACGACAAAAGGGAAGGAAAAATAAAGGAAGGTTATGAGGAGATTCGCCCTTCACCTGCTGGGAGTAATACAATCGCTTAACGACCACGACAGGCATTATGGGCCACGCTTTGGAGAAAGAAGACCACATGCTTTATGTCCGACAAAGACCTTAGATCCCGTCTAGAGTTGCACTGCCTTAAATGTACTTCCCCCTCCCTCTCCACCCATTAGTAATAAGTGCCCTCGGTGCTTTCAGAAGTCAACAAGCAACGGAGCTGCCATAATGAACAAACTTACAGATGCAGTTCACATTAAATGATTATTACTCACTTATTGTCATTTACCATTGTGTTGTCCCTTAGGAAAATTAACCAGGGTTTTATGACAAATAAAAGAAAAACAAATCATGATTCAACTAAATGATCTATGATTTTGCTGCACTAACCATGTAAAATTGAAAGTAAACATGTCATAAATGGTAATCAATTCTGGTTACTACACTGTAAAATATTAGTAAACTAGATTCATGTTTTTATTTTTTCTCTATTAATTTAAGCTATCCTCCAACAACTTTTAACCTTGAAAGTTAGAAAAAGTGACTTTTATTTACATTTCTAACAGTTTAAAGCAGAGGTGCCCAAAGTAGGGCCCGTGGGCCAAAGTTAGCCCATGGTAACTTTTGGTTTGGCCGCCTTCCCATCTGAAAAGAGAGGGAGAATCATGGGGAGTTGGTTGGGCAACCATTTCTAGTTATTTGTAAATAATAAGCAAACAAGTGAGCAAATTTAATGAAATATGGTTCAGTATATTTACCTCTGGCCCACTGCCCTCAATTAAGTTAGTTTTTTATATGAAAAATCAGGACACCCTGGTTTAAAGTGATATATTGCCAGGGTTGGTGTTGTATATTATTGTACAAAAACCTTCTAATAAACTGGCAGTACATTTTCTGCTATTTTACATACTTATGTCTCTACATATTATTTCTTATACATTATTTTAAACTACTAACATGTCAGTAAAAGTCACTTTGTTAAACTGTAGAGCTGAACACTTGGTTACTATTTTCCACATTTACTATAATAAAATGTTAGTAATTTTTAAGGGGTTCCAAACTTCTCTAATCTACTTTAATATATACGAAATGCATATCTTAAAATTTTGCCACACTTTAATATAATAAATAATATTTTTAAAAAGCAGTCAAGAGAGATGTCAAGATCTGAAAAGAACTAAAAACTAGTTTGAATGATTCATTCTTAATCAACTGATCTGATTTCAGAAAAAACAATTGTATGATGACTACAAAGCCATGCCAAAAAGAAGTTCATCTAAAAAAAAAAGGTTGACTTTACCTAGCAAACACATTCAAACTACAGTTTTACCCTACAAAGGCCAAATATCTTAAATTGCTAGAATTTAGAATGAGAAAAAATTATTTAAATATTTTGTTCTCCAGGCAAATTAATTCCAGTTAGGACATTGGAAATCTGCCAGTTATAGAAATGCAACAAAATTGGCTCAAGATATCCATGTGATAATAGAAGTCCTGAATATCCCTAAAATATCAATAACAAATTTTTGGCCAAAAACAAAGTTTGCTAAGGAGCAATCTTTAAACTTAAAGAGTTATTAATATTTCTTTGGTTCTCCCTTTGATTGAATTAAAATCCAATATACAAAATGCAATTGAAGTCAAAATTATTAGCCCTGCTGAGTTATTAGCTCCCCTGTATATCCCCTCACCACCCCCATTTCTGTTTAAAGGAAAAAGGATATTTCTAAACATAATAGTTTTAATAACTAATTATTAACATCTGATTTATTTTATCTTTTCCATAATGACAGTACATAATATTTTACTAGATATTTTTCAAAATACTAATATTTAAACCGTATTCAGTCTTAAAGTGACATTTAAAAGCTTAACAAGGTTAATTAGGTTAAGTGGGCAAGTTAGGTTAATTAGTCAATCACTGTATGACAGTGGTTTGTTCTGTAGACAATTGAAAAAAGAAAATTGCTTAACCCTTGTGGACTGTTCAAATTTACTACCTTTTTGTTATAGTAGAGATGAAAAGATCCACTGAATTAAACAGCTGTAAAAATGCATCAGATATATATAGATATATATATATATATATATATATATATATTGCATGAATCTATTAATCAACCTCGGTCCTAATCAAAACAACTAAATTGTATAGAAAATGACTTAATTTTTTAACACTTTAAATGCCTAGTTCACAAATGATGTCACTGATTTGGTGAAAAAAACACACAAATTTACATTTCAAAATGTAATTGTGGACTGATTTTTTTTTTTACCTTTTATCACAGTCTTGGACCATATTTGATGGTGCATAAATACACAAATAGTCTTTGTTTTTGTTTACTCCATGTATTTCGAAGAGCTGAGATGCATATTTAGATTTTTTTTTCAGACACATCAGAGTAAGTGTGCAAAGGTCACTCTCACTCTCACACACACTTTAATTTGCTGTTATACTCCATATAAAATTCAGAAACTGAGTTTTGTTTTTGTTTTTTGCACAGGCTTAGGGTTAATGGTTCCAATTAATGATCAACAGTAATAACAATTTATTTTTTTACAAATTTTACCTCTTCCCAACAGGGAAAACTACCAACAAATAAAAATTCATGATTATATTGTGTCATGGTTTTGCAGTCAGAAAAATGTGGTTGTAATGGAAGTAATTAGGGTAAGAGTAGTAAATTTGCCCAGAGTCATCAACCAACACTACATAAATGTTTTGCTTTTGCCCATAAAAACTGTAACATTTAGCAAATGCTGTACAATATTCAAGTTTCCTACTTATGTGTCTCACTAATGACAGAAAGTATGCTTGGAACAATGGGAAAATGAGTACAATGTCATTTCTAGGTGAACTATTCCTTTAAGGACTGTGAAGAAATCTAAAATCTAAATTTAGCAAGATGAGAGAAGATGGAGTGTGAGGACAGACAATTGTCAAAGATGGAGAGATGAAGGACACTTAGATGAGGGGAGATGAAAGTGTGGGAAGGAGAGGAGAAAGGCTGTAGTGTCAGGGTTAGGTGTGCTTAAGGGCATGTTAATAAAGGCTCAGCTCATTTAACAAAAGTGTGTGACACCCACGCACACAGATAATAGAGACAAAGCATGCTCATGTGCCCATGCACAGACATAAACTGGCAAAACAATCCTCTTCAAATGTGCTTTTAGTTTGCTTGTGTTTTTTTTTTATTGAACATTACATCTATTACACATAACAGTCTAATATTAACAATGGAATAAAAAATAAGATCATTTGTAATGCAAAAAAAACAAACAGTTTGTGCATATTTTTAAAGTCAGTGGTGACAAAAAGGTGACCACAAAGGTATGCATCTATATTAATAATATTGCATATATTATTATTATTATTATTATTATTATTATTATTATATTCTAAAAATATTATATTAAAATATTTAATGTTTAGTTTTACTTTTTTTTCATAAAAGAAAAAAAATTACTTCTAAAAAAAAGTTAACACTGCCCAAATGTCTAATGTGTGAAAGTTCATTCATTCATTCATATTCTTTTCGGCTTAGTTCCTTTATTAATCAGGGGTTGCCACAGCGGAATGAACCGCTAACTTATTTAGCATATGTTTTACGCAGCGGGTGCCTTTCCAGCTGCAACGCATCACTGGGAAACACCCATACACTCTCATTCACAGACATACACTACGGACAATTTAGCTTACCCAATTCACCTATAGCGCATGTCTGTGGACTTGTGGGGGAAACAAGAGCACCGGAAACACAGGAGCAAACCCAGGAGGAACATGCAAACTCCACACAGAAATGCCAACTGACCCAGCCGAGGCTGGAACCAGCGACCTTCTTACTGTGATGTGACATTGCTACCCACAGCACCACCGTGCCACCAAGTCATTCATTTATTTGATACATATGTGAATTGGCAGTGTGCATGTAATTTGTTGAATACTCATAATGAAACAACAGATTTATTCATTCATTCATTTATTTTTTTATTTTTTTATTTTTTTATTTTTATTTACTGAATTTCACTACATGTTGTTTTGCTGGCTGCAAACTAAACTCCAAATTTTATTCTACACAATTTTGATGCAACCGAATTCATTAAAAAGTACAGGATATCTTGCATGACGTTTTTCTCATTCAATTTAAAGTAAACTAATAACCAAATATTCCAATTAAAAATATGCTTTTGAAAAAATATCTGTATCTAATTTGAATGCAACCCTGATTTGTTGTTTCGAGTTATTATATACAGTTGTTTCCTGTAAACAGGAAATTGCCCTCTGTATAAAGGAAATGTATTTTTTCTCTATTGTTTTTTAATGCTATTGTTATTGTTTAGTTTAGTTATTTAATATGTTATATCTGCACCATGTTTGTGCTTTGTTTGTACCATCACTAAGACAAACTCTTTGTGTGCGATTAAAAATCGTATTAAAAAAATCTATATAAAAATACAATAAGATCAATTTTGAAAATTGAAATCATCTTTAGAAATTATCTTTTGTCCAATAGAAAAGCATCATAAAAATGAAAACAATCAGGCAATATCTTTACACATTTACTAAGAAAGTATTATGATAATACAAACAACACTGCCAATAATCAAAATACTTATCCAATCCACTAACCTTCTCTCAACCTCAATCCATTGCTGGACATTTAATCTACAACCTAACAATGAATACTAGATTCCTCCCTGTTGCTGCACCAGCTCAAACATATGATTTCTGATCTGTCGTCCACCTCAACCTCTGACCCCCATTTGAGGGCAAAATCAGCTTCATCAAGGCCTAACAGAAAGCAGCGGTGGAGCCCCAGCGGCCCAGCGCAGTGCAATAGCAGCATTAACTCTGCTCTTTGTCTGCAGAATAGCTCCATTGTGAGCCCCCCTGCGAGCCTGCTGACTAAGGCTACAGAATGAGTCTCTTCTAAGCCTGACCAGGGGGGCCGGAGCGGGACGGGGGTCCAGCTTAACTCTCCACGCCCCCTTCCCCTCCCTCCTGGAGAGCCGGAGGAATTTCCTGATTCAATATAACTTACTAAATAGCTGCCCTTCATCTCTGCCTTCCTCTGTATATCCAATCCTTTCATTCATCCAGTCAGTCACTCATTCATACACCTTTGCATTCACTCCTTCATTCACATGGAATGTGGATTTTGTGTGTGTGTGATGTGGGTTAATGATGTATAGGAGTGGACATGAAACAGAAAAGGAAAAAGCATTTGAAGTCTATTGTAAAACGCGTGGGAAATGCTTAGAGATGAACTGTTTGTATTGAGTTTAATAAGTAATGAGGGAGAAATTAAAGTTTACGTAAGTCTTAATTCTGTAAACGTTATTTGCAAAAACTTAATATTTTAACTATTTTTTTTATCAAATATGTTTGTCACGGCCAAATAGACTAATTGCAACTAATTGTGTGTGTGTGTGTGTGTGTGTGTGTGTGTGTGTGTGTGTGTCACCCAAGAGTATTACATGTAATTAAAAGAAAATAAAAACAATGAAAATTATATATTATTTTAATTATTATTCAGTTTTGGTCATGTTTTATTCTTTTTTTACGTTAATTTAAATTTAATTTGTGCCCGTATGCGATATAATATTTTTAAACTAAGTAAGCTAAAAAAAATAATTATTATACTGTATGAATCAGACATAATAAAAAAAGAATGAAATTGAATAAAAAACAAAATTATAAAAAAAACAACAACAGGAAAACAGGAAAGTTAAATATATAATTTAAATTTAAATATGAACTAAAATATAACACTATATCAATGATACCAAAATAACACACCATCACCATAATTTTATAAACAATATATGGAGAAATAAAAAGAAATGTTTAATAAAAACTTTATTTACATAAATTGCTGCACAGAAATGTGTATTTATATATCAAATAAATAAAATAAATATGTGAAATGTAACCATAGAATGTATATTTGATGTTAAAAGTTTTCCTATCATAAAAATCCAATTGTTAAGTGTCACATGATGCGGCTTCCGGGTCCAAGCACTTATCAAACTGTATGGGGAGACTCAATAAATGGTAATAATAAACGCTTACAAAGCGATGTAATACTTTCGAAAATCATAATCGATATATATATATATATATATATATATATATATTATATATACTAAATCTTTTTAAGTTAAGGGATTGTAAATAATTTCTTGCCATATTTGGGCAATTATTAATTTGGGCTGAATTAAAAACAAACAAGTTTAAAGTTTAAGTTGAACATTACTAAATTTAATTTATTTAAATTCAACACAAATTGTTGCCAACAATTTTGCAGAAATACTTTTTTTTTATGTGCAGCAAGTTCAGAAACTGTTGTACACTCTCAGAAATAATGGTACAAGAGCGGTCACTGGGGTGCATGGTATCTTTTCAAAAGGTACACATTTGTACTAAAAGGGTCCATATTGGTACCTCAAAAGTATATATTAGTACCTAAAAATTTTGAGAGGAACATTTTTGTACTTTTTAGGTACTAATATGTATCCTTGAGGTATTAATATGGACCTTGTAGGTACAAATTTGTACCTTTTGAAAAGGTACCACCCCAGTGACAGCTTGTGTACCTTTATTTCTGAGAGTGTATACACCATGATTTTATATAAAATTCACTTTAATATGACTAAAAAGTGGTCATAAACAAATATTTTCTCAATTCAAATGAGTAACGGTTTGGACCCGGAAACACTATTCCATACATCACGACTTAACAAGCGGATAATTTAACGAAATGCATACAGTTTTCATATAACAATGGTTTAAGATTTAATATTTTACTTATTAAAGATTAAGTTAAACTATTATGCCTTAAAAATATCAATATTTATTTTTCTTTTTTTATCCCTTTTAATTAAAAATCATCTTCAAAAATAAGTCACTTTTAATTAAAGTAAACTATTTTAACAAAAAAAAACATGTCCAGTTGTGCATTTAGTTCTCAGAGAATGTTTCAACTGAACCGAAAAGAAAACAGTGAGCGGCGTCATGTTATTGACCCCTGTATAAGAGTATGCATATGTTTGTGTTGATCAGAAAGCAACATCTGCTCACATTACGAATGTGAATTGAGGATCTTTTGTGTTGGCCATTCAATAGCCATAGGTACCCATTGAACCCAAGGATTGTTTCAACGAACACAAAGATATTCATTTGCCTAACGTGCATTTAATTGGCCCAAGTTACTGTTCAACTTCTTCCCCAAATGCCCTGTTAATTCATCTTAATCGCATGACAGTCACAGGCCACATAGTGCTTATTGTAGGCCTTTCTCTTTAGCAACGACTCGACTACATTTGCATCCAAACTCCAAAGGCCAGCAGTTCAATCCTATAACAGTCAAAGAGATGCTGTGTAAATCGAAATCACCCCCTTCACTCCTTTGATTAAAGTAATGGAGATTAATTCAGCCTCTTATGGTGGTCAGTTTCTATAAATAACAAAACCAAACAGCACATTCGCCGAGGCCTCAGATGCACGTCTTGAATCCAAATGTACAAGTTGTTCCTCGCTTTACTTGGGATAAAAGCTGATGTTAAATGAATAAATGTAAATGTGTGTGCAGCATTTTATTAGCAACCCTTTCAAAGGCATCTTGAGTCTGAGCTTTGCATGCAGGATTCAGTTCGGTTTAAGTCTAATTACATGCTTCTGAAAGGCTGTTTTCTCTGATCCTGAATACCTCTGTGAACTGAATCGTGAACTGAAACAGTTTTCAGCAAATGCCTCAATTTCACAGGCTCATTGTTAATGTTGGAGGACATTTGTAGAGTGCCGTAAACTGCAGTGAAGACTACGCTTGTGTGCTTCCCTAGAGAGAACTGTACTTGGGAGTCCTTTGTGCATGAATTGGACTATACTGATTCTGTTTTTAAACCACTAAAAAGAATCAAGCCATACATTCATGAACTGGAGTTCAATGGTTCTGTTTTTGTTGATTCACTAAAAAGAACCACGTTCATAAGTGTCTTGTATGGGACTAAACTGGTTGTGCTTTATATTTTGATTCACAAAAAAAAAAAAAAAAAGAGTCATTTGATAAATCGAACTAAGTAACTTTTTTAAATCATTAAAAAAAGAACCTAGTTTATAAGAAAGTCATAAATTCACTAATGAATGAATGAAGTCATGCATGAATGAATTTGACATTGGTTGTGTCATAAGTTGCTGATTCAGTAACAAGAATCAAGTTCAAATTAATTAATTCTTTAATTGGACTACATGAGTTATGTTGCATGTTTTTGATTCAATAAAAAGAATCAAGTTCATAAAGAGTAGTGCATGAACGAATTAGACATCATTCGTGTTGTATGTTGTTGATTAAAAAAAAAGAATGATGTTCATGAGAGTCATTCATTTATAAATTGGATTACATTGGTAGTGTTGAATGTTGTTGATTCAACAAAGGGTATCAAGTTCATAAGAGTCATTCATTTATGAATTGGGTTACATTGATTGTGTTGTATGTTGTTGATTCAATAAAAAAATCAAGTTCATAAGAGTCATTCATTAATTTATCCTTTATATTCAGTATCCTGAGCGCTGGCGAGAGCCTCGGTGCCGTTGTCCTCCATGTGGGGACGAACGACACCGGGCTTCGCCAGTCGGAGATCCTGAAGAGGGACTTCAGGAGCCTGATCGAGACGGTTCCACGCACCTCGCCCGCCACGCAGATCATCGTTTCTGGACCGCTTCCTACTTACCGCCGAGGAAATGAAAGGTTCAGTAGACTTTTTGCTCTGAATGAATGGCTATTAACATGGTGTAATGAACAGAAATTGCTCTTTGCTAATAACTGGAATCTTTTCTGGGAGCGTCCTAGGCTCTTCCGCGCTGACGGGCTGCATCCTAGTCGAGCTGGAGCTGAACTGCTGTCGGACAACATCTCTAAGATGCTTCGTTCTGTCTGACTAGTAAGTAAAAATTCACAAAATTCACATTTTACCCATATAGACTCTTGTTCGTCCAACTTAAATTATAGTAACACATGTCTAGAGTACCCCATAGAGACTGTGTCTGTTCCTCGTGTTATTAGATCAACAATTAAACGCACTGTGTGCTCTAGAAAAAATCTATTAAGAATAAAAGCTGAAAATCCAATAAAAAGGGATAATACTAACTTCGTAAAGCTTGGTCTCCTAAACATCAGGTCATTAGCACCTAAAACACTTATCATAAATGAAATAATAACAGATAACAATCTTAATGCACTCTGTCTCACTGAAACCTGGCTGAAACAAAATGACTATATTAGCTTAAATGAAGCTACTCCTCCAGGATTCTCATATAAGCATGAGGCTTGTCAAACTGGTCATGGTGGTGGAGTTGCATCAATCTTTAGTGATATTCTTAATGTTAGTCAGAGAAAGGGACTTATGTTTAACTCCTTTGAAGTATTAGCTCTTAATGTTATGCTACCAGATATTATGCAAAAACCTACGATATCTCTTGCTATAATCACCATATATAGACCCCCAGGACCCTATGTCAATTTTCTAAAAGAGTTTTCTGATTTTATTTCTGACTTACTAGTTAAAACTGATAAAATACTAATTGTAGGAGACTTTAACATCCATGTAGATGACTCCAATGATACACTAGGGCTCGCCTTTATGGATCTACTACATTCACTTGGGATAAAACAAAATGCGGTTGGTCCAACCCATCGCTTAAAGCATACATTAGATCTAATATTGTCTTACGGAATTGAGGTCTTTGATGTAGACATTATAGCACAAAGTGATGATATTACAGACCACTACCTCTTGCTATATAAGCTGCGTTCACCTGAAATTATCAGATCTGCACCAATATACCGCCCTGGTAGGACTATCGTTCCATCCACTAAGGATGAATTCATAAATAACTTACCTGATCTTTCTTTAATTCGAAATACACCCACAAACGTAAATGACCTTGATGTAGTAACCAGCAGTATGGATGCCATCTTTACTAGCACACTAAATACGGTGGCACCCATTAAATTAAAAAAGGCTAGAGAGAACAAAACTACACCATGGTACAATAGTCATACTCGCGCTCTCAAAACAGCAACCCGTGCCCTGGAACGTAAATGGAAAAAAACAAACTTAGAGGTTTTTAGAATTGCGTTCAAAAAAACAGTATGTCCAGCAATAGGAGGGCTCTTAAATCTGCCAGGGCTGAGCACCTCCTCAAACTGATTGAAAATAATCATAACAATCCTAGATTTTTATTTAGCACCATTGCTAAATTAACAAATAATCAGTCATCCTTGGAACAAAATGTCCCACCGCATATTAGTAGTGATGACTTCATGAAATTTTTTCAGTGATAAAATAGAAGACTTTAGACAGAAAATAGAAGATGTTAAACTTTCTGCACCACCTTATACTCCAGATCCAGTAAACATTCCACTGAATCAAAATAACCTACAATGCTTCAAAATCATAGAACAGGAAGAGCTAGATAAAGTTATAAATAGTTCCAAACCAGCTACATGTATGTTAGATCCAATTCCAACAAAATTACTGAAAGATTTGCTACCTGTTATAGGAGAACCTCTCCTTAACGTTATGAACTCTTCTTTAGCTTTAGGCCATGTTCCAAATCCTTACAAGCTAGCTGTTATTAAACCTATTATTAAGAAACCACAACTGGACCCCAGCAACCTAGCTAATTATAGGCCTATTTCAAATCTTCCGTTTATGTCTAAAATACTTGAAAAAGTTGTTTCTACCCAATTATGCTCCTTTCTGCAGATGAACAATATTTTTGAAGTGTTTCAGTCAGGTTTCAGGCCTCATCACAGCACAGAAACTGCATTAGTGAAAATAACCAACGATTTACTCTTAGCTGCTGACCAAGGGTGCATCTCACTATTAGTTCTACTAGATCTTAGCGCCGCTTTTGACACCATTGATCACAATATCCTCATAGACCGCTTATATTCTACAGTTGTCCAAGAACAGGCTCTTCAATGGTTTAGGTCATACTTAGCTGATCGTTACCAGTTTGTGAATATTAACGGACAACTTTCACAAGTAAGACTGGTAAAGTATGGGGTCCCTCAAGGATCAGTTTTAGGCCCTTTGCTGTTTACAATATACATGCTTCCCCTGGGGGACATTATTAGAAAACATGGGATCAGTTTTCACTGCTATGCAGATGATACTCAATTATACATTTCAACTAAACCGGATGAGATGTCTAAACTGTCTAAGCTAACTGAGTGTATTAAAGATGTTAAAGACTGGATGACCAACAATTTTCTTCTCTTAAACTCAGACAAAACAGAATTATTACTTATTGGGCCTAAATCCTGCACACAGCAGTTCTCACAACTCGACCTGCAATTAGAGGGATACAAAGTTAGCGTTAGCTCTACTATAAAAGATCTGGGTGTCATATTAGACAGCAATTTAACCTTTAAAAATCATATATCCTATGTCACAAAAACTGCCTTCTTTCATCTAAGAAATATTGCTAAATTGCGAAATATGCTATCCATCTCAGATGCAGAAAAGCTAGTGCATGCTTTCATGACTTCTAGGCTGGATTACTGTAATGCTCTGTTTGCTGGTTGCCCAGCATCCTCTATTAACAAACTTCAGCTAGTACAAAATGCAGCTGCCAGAGTTCTTACCAGGTCTAGAAAATATGATCATATCACCCCAATTTTATCCTCCTTACACTGGCTGCCTGTTAAGTTTCGTATTGAATTTAAAATATTGCTTCTTACCTATAAAGCCTTAAATAATCTAGCTCCTGTTTTTTTAACCAACCTCTTGTCTCGCTACAATCCAACCCGCTCTTTAAGATCTCAAAACTCAGGGCTTCTTGTAGTACCTAGAATAGCTAAATCGAGTAAAGGAGGTCGAGCCTTCTCATATATGGCCCCTAAACTCTGGAATAGCCTTCCTGATAATGTCCGAGGCTCAGACACACTCTCACTCTTCAAAACTAGATTAAAGACCTATCTTTTTAGCAAAGCATACACTTAGTGCATTACATAGCGGTATGACGCATGATGTGCCCCACACGCGATTTTGCTTCTTGTTTATATACACTATGAACAGCAGCTACGCTAATTATTCTCCTTATTCTGTATTTCCACCTGGGGGTACTCATCTCGAGACCCTCAGACTATGCAGTGCCACTGATGCGATCCAAGACCAGCGACGAGACGATCCCAAGGTTTCCGGACCAGGCCGTATCCTGAGCTGCTGCTGTGGTGGTCATGATGGAGAGCATAAGACTGATTCCTGTGATGCTCCAAGGACAGACGTGTCTTCACGGAGGTCCAGCTACTGCGCCTAGACTGCAGCTCTGCACAAGACGTTTGGCTATAGGAGAAATGGTCGTGCCCAACTGAGCCTGGTTTCTCTCGAGGTTTTTTAAATTCTTCACTTTCGCCAATTGGTGAAGTTTTTTCCTCGCCGCTGTCGCCACTGGCTTGCATGGTTCGGGATCTGTAGAGCTGCGCATCGATGGAATTGCTCCTCAGTGTTTAGACTCTCAGTAGTGATTATTAAACCACACTGAACTGAGCTAAAATAAACTGAACTTAAACACTGAAAACTGAACTGACACTGTTTCAATTCACTATAAACTTCCATGTGAAGCTGCTTTGACACAATCTACATTGTATAAGCGCTATACAAATAAAGATGAATTGAATTGAATTGAATTGAATTTTTTGGACATTAGTTATGTGATATGCTGTTGTTTCAACAAATAATATCAAGTACATAAGAGTCATTTATTCATGAATTGGGCTACATGGGTTGTGTTGAATGTTGTTGTTTCAATAAAAATAATCAAGTTCACAAAGAGTCCTGCATGAACAAATTAGACATCAGTTGTGTTGTATGTTGTGGATTTAATAAAAAAAGAATCAAGTTCATAAAAGTCATGCAGTAATTAATTGGACATTGGTAGTGTTGTATGTTGCTGATTCAACAAATAATATCAGGTTCATAAGAGTCATGCATGAATGAATTCGACATTGGTTGTGTTGTATGTCATTCGATTCAATAACAAGAATCAAGTTCATAAGAGTCATGCATTCATAAGTTGTATGGTTCAGTAACTATTTGTTACTTTTTTCTGCTGAATAAATTATACATTGAAAAATGCTGGTAGCTGGTATTGACTTCCATAATATTTTTTCCTTACTATGAAAGTCAACAAGTACCATCAGCATTCTTCAAAATATATATTTTTGTTTAACTAAAGATAGATACTTATAAAGGTTTAAAATCACATAAAAGAGAGTAAATGATTAGATAATTTTCATTTTTGAGTGAACTATTCCTTTAAATCCCTTAAAGGGGTGGTCCACAGTGTATTTTTAAGCCTTGGTTGTGTTTAAAAGGTGCAAAGAAATGTTTGCTCAAGCTGTAGAACATAGAGAAAGCAGCGGCATAGACAGACACGCATAGAGAGACACTACAGCACTGCTGTAGACTGGCTGTTTATAGCGATTCGACTAATAAATATGAATTTGTAGCTAAATTGTTTTAGCTACAATTGTTGAAATTTCTCATTGTTTACAGCCTTGTTTACGTCCTCACTACAACATACCGTTAACGCTAGAAACTGTGCCTGTAGGTGATCAATTTTAACAAATAAAAATACTTACAGGTTGTGGTTCATAATCCACAGCTTCATCCGTTGCAGGAGTTTTAACCGAATCCAGCACTGAACTGGGAGAGATTATGGAAGCTATCCTTTGTCAAATGCTAGTGCTATATCTTTTTTTTTATATTCTCTGGGACATCATTTAAATTAAACTGTAAGCGTTTCTCTCTTTGTGTCGTGTCCCTTGGAAGCCCAAATACAAAAACAAAACGCGCTCTGTGGAAATAGCAGCGTTTGGACGCCATTTTATCTTTCACTGCTTTAACATTACAGCACCTCTGGCCACGCCTCTTCTCTGCACAGAGTGTGTGCGCGTGGTGAATTCACGTAACCGGAAGCCCTTGTGATCTCACTAGTCCGGATGTATTTTTTATAGTCCCCAAATTTTGTTCGCTGTAGGCTTTGCTAAGCTAACTCTGTAAAAGCCAATGTCTCTCTTTGTATTGAACTTTGAGCGTATTACATTTAGAGATGTTGTTTATGTTCACACGGCTACATTAAACATCAACTAAAGTTTGAAATATGATATCGTAGTGGACCCCCCCTTCAAATGAACATAGTTGATAAGAGTCACATGGTCGGACTACACTGGTTGTGTTATTTGAAAACCCTTTCAAAGTGTTATATCCTTTTAGTTTTAGATGCAAGATTGAGTTCGGTTTTACTCTAATTACATGCTTTAGATCTTGAATACCTCCATGGACCGAATCACTCCAAAAGACCCGACCCAAACACTTTTCAACAAAAGCCTCAGTTTCACAGGCTCATTGTTCGAGTAGCAGAGCGCATTTGGAGAGCACCTTAAACTTGTGTGAAAACATTAAGGGGGAAAAATGATTTGCGGTCCATGATTAAAACCACTTGAGATCAATGACATGGTTTATTACGCTGATCTGCAGCAGCACCTCCGACCGGCTCAAGTGTGGATCATACACGGTAACTAATCCCAGACTCTCATTCTTGAGCCATAAAACCATACTTCCGCTCACTAACCCTGAATCACTCGTTTGCTTTGTTGACGTGTACCTGTTGATGATGCAGTTCAGGCCCAAAAAAGCGACTATGAAACAAGGATTAGACGGAGCTTGTGTCTATAACACGAGATTTACAGAGAGCGGCATTTGTGTGTCAGAATTGGAGGCATGTGTTGGTGCGGCGATGGGGTACGTTTATGGTCGCTGCGAGCGTTTGATGTGCTGTAATGAGGAAGTGAGTGACTTCCTGTGGTTAACGGGAGCGAGGGAGATGGATGACGGGGGAGGCCGTAAATGAAAAGCAGCAGTAGCGCAGTTAACAGAGGTCGGGGTGTGCGGGTTAAACGTTTTTCAAATGTTTTAACAGCGTTCTCTCCGACACGACGGGGGGCGAGGATATGTCAGGGTCAAGAGGTGACAGGCGAGATGTGTGCACTTCTACATGTCATTATTTCCTGGAAGATGGGGTGCACTTGGTTTAGTTATGTGGGCTTGGATCCAGATGGCTCTAGTTGGAAACTTTTGGACTCCATTTAACTTTTACTGTCATCGTAAGCTTTGTGTTGAGTTCACAGGCTTCGAGATGCCAAAGAGGGTAGCATTCAAGCATTTAAGATACAGTTTAAAGGTAGATATGAAATGATAAAAATGGTGTTAAGTTTCAGGTTCCTGAAATTTTCAAAAAATGCAGCGCCATCTCATTGGCTGCTGTCAAGACGACCCAATCATCATCGTCTTTCCTGAACACCATTTGCTTTTGAATGTGTCATTTCAACTTTGACCTCTCTGCTAGGAGCTGTGACCTTTCAGCAGGCCCACACAGAATCATCACAACTCCTTGCTGGCCCTTGTGTGTTCTGATACTTTATAATCTGATCATACTTCAGTATGCAGATAAGTATACAATATCCACTTGATGTCATTTAACTGATTTAATTTATTTTAAAAATATTTTCCCTAACTGCATCAGAAAATACTAAAAACAAAAAAGAAAGTATTTGCCAGATAAATGTACTGCTTTCCACAATTGATTTCATCATGATTCACAAGCTCTGAATTCCTGAAACCCTACAATTTGATTTGTTGCATTCACCGAACTGAGAGATGAATTTAAACAGGTATTCATTGAAAACTCCTTAAAGGTTCGTTTCAGAAGAATCAGGCTGCTTGCATTGTTTTTGACTCACTGAAAAGAATCAAGTTTATAAGATTGACCTGCTCGTATTTCAGATTGCACTTGTTATAAGTTTCTGATTCATCATAAGAGAATGTCAGTAAGAGTCATTTGGTTTTGAATTAGATTACACTAGCGAACTCTGCTTTTGATTCACTAAAAAGACCTGTTCTTAAAGATATAGTTCACCGGGAAAAAAAAACTATATAAGTTAGCATTAAAGAAGATATTTTGAAGAAAGCTGAAAACTTGTAACAACTGACTTCCATAGTAGGAAAAACAAATACTATGAAAGTGGTTAAAGTTTTTCAACATTTTTTTTAAATACCTTCCTGGGTTCAACAGAAGAAAGCAACTCAAAGGTTTGAAACAAGGGTGGATGAATTATGACAGAATTTTCATTTTTGGGTTAAATATGCCTTTAAGAGTCATTTGTCCATGAATCTGACTACTCTGGTTGCACAGTATGTTTCTGATTTATACTGTAGAAAACCTACACTGTAAAAAATATCATATAATAAATATAATAGTGCATTAATGCATTCACAAGTGTGTTTCGTTTATTTTTGGTTGTGAATTGCATTATTGGACCTTGATCTCTGCTCTGTTGACTTTTGATGTTGAAAAATCAACTCTACAGTTTAACAAAATGACTTTTATTGTCATTTTAGTAAACAGTAATAATAACAATAATATACTTGTTAGAGAAATAAATCTGTAAATGTTTTTTGTACGCAACACCAACTGTGGCAAAACATCACTTTAAACCTGGGGTGCCCAAACTTTTTCGTATGAAGGGTGAAAAACCAAATATCATTATGAGCTGTGGCTGAAGGTAAATATACCAAACTATATTATATTAAAAATGCCATTAGTAATTTCCTAATTTATTTAATATTTCTAAATAAATAGAAAACATTACTTTAAATGGTATTAGCTAATGCAGTATAACTTTTTAAACTATAACTTAATGCAATAAAAACATAAACAATGACATTTATAACATTCAATGCTGAATACTCTAGTAAAGCAGAATCTGCCTTTGTCTTGATTAGCTCACCAAAGTCTATGCATTGTCGAGTCACAGTATGTACATTTTGGACATTTAATTGACTCATTTCATTTCTGTTAGCTTTTAACAATGAAACAAACAAAACATTACATTAAATTTGAATTGACAATCTCGAAACATCCTCATCATTCTTCCCATTTCTCAGAGGAATGATGGGCCAGTTCAAAAGTTACCATGGGCCAACTTTGGCCCACGGCCCTACTTTAGGCATCACTACTTTAAACTGTTAAACATGTTAATAAAAGTCACTTTTTCAAACGTTTCAAGGTTAAAAGTTGTTGGAAGTGAGATCAAGGTCCCATAATGTGATTCAAAAGTATAAAAAGGGGGGAAAATAAAAAACAAAAACACAAAATACGAAAAACTGCTAATCTACAGATATTTTTTGCAGTGTATATGTACTCTTTAAATAAACCACAATTTCCAGTCACTCCCCGATCCAAAACATTGGTAGTCAAAAAAAAACTAGAGAAAATGAAAATCTGCAATCTGCAAGTCTCATTACTTATCAAGCCACACCATGAGATAAACTCATTCATACTCTTCAGTCAGTACTATTGTCCTCACTGGGTTTTACCTTCCACAACAGTGAAGTGAAGTGGAATGCAGCAGTGAGACGTCATAAATCTCTTCAGGATGATAACAATGTGTTTTAAGAGTCATAAAGTGGCCTTAAGTATCTCCAGCACCACTGAGGATTAGCCTGTAAGCATCAGATCCCCTGAGGCCCAACTCATTCATATGCAATGAGCGAAGACCCCTTACTGAACACACACACACAGTTCTGAAGGGCACAGCAAGAGGCTATGAACCCTTGAACATTCTTGGACCAGTCAACCGTGCAGCCAGCCAATCAATCAACCAATTACCAATCAATCAATAAATCACATTTATGTTTTTTTACGCAGTGTGTTGAGGAAATTCACCGTGTCATGGTGCTAGTTAGACATGATGCGGTAAAGTAGCAACAAATACATATACATGCTATGACAGAGAGAGCTGTGGGAACTAACAGCCCAAATAAACCAATCAGCTTAGTGTGTGAAAGAGAAAGTGCTGTTTATTCGAAGCACAAAAGTAAGATTAACTCTGTGCTTGTGTTTGTGTGCACTTTCTTTGTTTACACATTGATTTGATTAGCGACCTTACAGATTCAACACAACTTATCCCTCCGCTGGGATTTCTGCATTCCACGAGTCTGTAATGATGTCATTGGAATGCGCAGAGCACTGACCAAACATTACAAAATAACAGCAGATAACATTCTTCAAAAGCCATCCTATCATACAACTTGGGAATTGGCTGAGAATAAAGCAGAAGTCAACAGATTAAATATTTCAAACATGGCTATGGTGATAAAAGACTGTTTTGCTTTGAGTAAAAGGGGCAGTATCTTGTTATGCTTGCCACTGATTCAGCTGACGCTGAAATTCCAGACACCCTCCTGCCGGATGACAGAACTTAGGCTTTCCATGCTTTAAAACCACACACATGTAGTATTAAACACTCATGTAAGAAACGTAAACACTGTTTTATTCCATTAAAAAGCTAATTTACCCAAAAATAAACAAATTTTCCTCTTTACTTGTATCTCTTCTTTTTTATTGAACATTTTACATTTTGAACTATATACAACAAAGTCAGAGATTCATGAAACATAAAGGTAAAATATACTGTAAATAAAACAGTATTAATGTAATAATAGTTTATACAAAATCACGATTGAAACATATTTGATACAGTCTCTCTCATATTTGACAAAAACTGTACAGTTTTTAAATGGCGCCATTTACTTCGGCTGTGGTATATTCCAAACTAATAACAAGTAGAATTTTCAAGAAAGATCAACTGGAGTAGATGGATCCAGTCATATTTTCCGGATACTTGGTATTTATGTTCCACAGATAAGCCTAAAATGAGCCTAAATTCGTCATTGCCATAAACTGTCCTTTTAGCAGGGGTCTTTTCTTTATACCTATTCAGTAAGGAAGAATAGCTAATTAATGTTTGTAGTTTGCCAAGCTGTGAGCTACAAATTAAAGGCAATTAAATAACAATCAAGGTACTTAAAAAATAATAACGACATAGTAATTATCCACCCCTCCAAGCAGCCGTATGTGACAATGAATTATCAGAACATAATGCACACCTGAGGTGATATTATTTCTAGTGTTTGTTTAATTTGATTTTGGTTAGATTTTCGTCTATTGTAGGCTGTAAAGATCACTGAAAAAAAAGATTCATTGGATTTAGGCAAGGCAAACTTTACTTTAGCACAATTTTACACAGTTGATCCAAAGTGCCTTACAATAAAATAAAATATTTAATAAATACATTTTTTGATTACAATTTTATTTTAAGCTAACTGGTTGCAAACAATGTATATTGGCTAATTTCAAACAAACAATTTAAATTTAGTTAAGCTCAGATTCATTTGCTTGTTCAAATTCAGCCCACATAAAATATTTGCAGCCAGTTACCTTAAAACAATTTAGTAAATTCAATAAATAATTTTTATCAGTGTAATTTGAGAAACTGAAATTCTTCGATGTAGTGCTATGGAACTGTAATGTGGTCAAGACCGGCTGGAACTACTTTACCTGTACTTTTCCATGAAAACAAAAGCACACCTTTAAACATGCATCAGCCAATCAGAATCAAGCATTCAACAACCTCATATTAAATGCTATTATATTTTAAAAGTGTGACAGAGGTTTCTCCTACTGGAGCAAGTTCCATTTTTCTCATTATATTTAGTGCTAGTTTATTACAATTGTGTTCCTTTTTTGAGCTATCACTTTACATTCAAAACTCTGAATGGAAACACAGTAGCTATGTTTCCATCCAAAGATGCAAATTAAATATATGTGCAAAACTCCAATACCGTGTAAAAGATGTGCGAATAATGCAACATTTACATCTAAGGTGTCAAAGAGAACAAAATCGTAATTTCCTGATTAACTGGTGCCAAATATCAACAGTAAAAACTGAATTTGCTGCGGTAGAAGAAGCTGTGTCTATCTCTCCTTTATTTAATAAATGACTCGCGTCTTAGAAGACAATCCCGACAGGCAATGAACGCGTAGTGCCGTTTAAAGGTGTGAGACGCTGTGCACAGACGCTCTTGACAGTTCTAGAGGTAAGTAATACTATAATAACACTAATACTAAAATGGTTAAGGCATTTTAGAATGACCAAAACAACATTGCAGATGCTTTACAATGCGTTCAGCCTGCCAGTTAATCCATTCACACACATTTTTTATTGTCACATGATCTCTTAGAAAAGAAATCACATGACCTTTTTTAATGCGCATACTGGAATTTGTTCGGTAAAAGTGTTTCCAATCGTAGTTTATGTGCCTTTTTCGAATACAGAGTTTATCCTACTCAGTTATGTGCATACACTTTTTATGCACATTTTAAAAACTTATGCGCATCTTGACGTTTCCATCAATCTTTTTTTTCTGCACATAGACAAAATAGATGGATGAAAACAACAATTGTTTGTTGATTAATGTTGTCTACTGTATGACTTTTTTTCTTAGGGAACATAAAAGGAGATATTCTGAATTGTGTTTATAATTGCATCTGAAAAAAAAGCATATCTTATGTCAAACAAGTGTGAAACAACATTAGGGACGGTAGAGTATTTTTGCTAGGTGACCCATACCATTAACACTAAACATTGATTTAGAGTTGCACTATTTATTTACTTGTTGTTCAAGTTTTTTTGCTTGTTTGTTTTTTGATGAATGTTTTCAAGCAAAACTGAACTTTTGCACTTAAAGTTGAATATGATCAACTCAGTTTGGGGCCTCAAAGTTAACTGAACGGCTTTCATGACTCCCCATATGATCAGACGATGACACTTGACACTGTGAATGCCGGCCACTCCACGTCTTTGGAAAAAGAGCATCAAAAAACAGCCCATCACATCCCTTTCTTTCTTCTGTCCTTTCATTCTCCCACATCGCAACTTTTCTCTCTTTTTCTCTCCGTTCGATAGCTCTCTCTCACTCTCTCTCCCCCTCTCTGGAGTCTGTGCTGTGGGTCCTCCTGACAAAGGGAATTGTAAGGATGAGCCTAACCGGTATTGGCCCACACAATGGACCCGAAGAATGCAGTGAGGGACAAAGGGTAACCATTGGCTGAGTTAGCCCTGGGGTGACAGATCCGAATGGACGGATGAACACGGGGGCTACGCTCAGGTCTGCGAGGGACCGGCCAACCCCCCGCCAGGCCTGCCCGAAAAGCTCCGCGGTCAGGGCCTGAAAACAATCGACCAGCGCTAACTAGCCGCCCCGCTTGGTTCTCCCCCACTCGTGGTGATTGATATGGGAAACGCAGAGCGCACTGTCCCGTTATTGTGCTTTCAGCCTGCAATTATCACCCTCGCCTCATGCAAATATCAGAGATTAGGTCGCTAGCATTTAACATTTATTTCATATACATAACAGGTTTAGATGGGCTTTCAAATACCAAGCCCTGGGCAAGGGTGTCTGAAACGAATGCAAGAGACATCGGAGAATGGAGCTATGGAAATGCTCATATGTGTTGCTGTACGAGAGAATGGCTTCACCTATGGGATGAGAAATTTAAGAGAGGTGTGGATTTGCATGGTGGTCACACATGTGATGTGTGTGAACATTTTTTGGGCACATGTGCTGTTCTTTAGAGTTTCTGAATATTTAGTCAAAATACCATTTGATCAAATTTCATCCATCAAATGCATCACGGTCAAAGAGGAGATGGCCCGTTGAAGAATGATTTTATATACACAGAAGGTATGCTAAACACTAGTAGTAAAGAGTTAAAATTCATGTTGTTTATTAACTTCTGTGAAAACGAAATGTTAATATCATGGGTAAAATCCTGTTCCTTGGTCTTTTAGTGGAACTAAACTGGTATTTATGTTTATTTAAAAATTAAACACGCTGTACAGTGCAATTTAAAATTGATCATATTACATTTTAATATATATTTTAAATGATTAAAAATGTCTTGCTGACAAATAGGTACAACCCAGACAATTAGAGTATAAAATTGAGTATTTTATGTCATCTTGGGCTGCAACAACTTATTGACAAAATCGATTTTTTAATTATCAATAGTGGAATTTGATGTTAACGAATGTCATTATCGATTAGTTGGGCTGCTCATGTGACTCAGGAACATGATGTACAAGATACACAGCTGCTCACGCAAAGGAGGGGACAGAACTATGTCATATAATAATATCTTTACTGTTTATATTGACCTTATCGGTCTCTCGCACACCTCTGCTCTCTCTTTTACTGTTCAAAAACTAATCTTTATTCATTTAAGGTTTAAAAAGTCACATTTAAAGATCATTAAACTTAATAAGTGACTTTTGTATTTTTTAAAATATACTTTTATACTTAAATAATACTCCCATTTATGATTTTATATAGTTATAATAAGCAAAACATCAAATAAAAAAAGATCAGATTAATCGATCAACTGAAAAATAATAATAATCAAAAAATAACTATCGATTATCAAATTAATTATTAGTTACAGCCCTAATTTCATCAAATACTTGCTCTAAATATGCTTGGCATTACATTTTTGGAAAGAAAACAATCCTTAGACTGAATAAATTCTAGTGGTTGTCGTGGTAAAAATGTATGATAATCTTTTTTTTTTTTTGGCTTTTCGCAGAATAAATCTACATAGGGAAACTAAAGCTTTACACATTTATGGCTATGACGTTTGGAAAACATTTTTAAATTTTGAGCCAACAAAATACTGTCTAAACATAACTACAAAGGCTGACATGATAACTTAAAATGACATGAAAACTGCTGCAATTGGTCATTTATGACAACAGTTTTTTTTTAACATTACTTTCTGATTATTTAAGTAGAAAATGCTCTGAAAGGGTGTTAATTGGTGAATTTGTACAAGATTTATATTATCAATACAATATAGAAATGTTAACAACATTAAAAGCTAGATTTTTTTGATGGGGACTTTAACACTGTTTTTTTCCTGTTTTTGATATGAAGTGGTTTTCGAAACAATCAAATGTCACTGTCAATCAATGTCTAAAGGGATATATAAATAAAACTGACTTGACAACAGATTAGCAGACAAAAATGTTGAGAACCACTGCTCTATTGCAACAAACGGTACACCAATTTATTATTCAATTTCTCTCGTTCTCTGTTGCTATTTAAGCTTTATCACACCTTCACAGATGGCTGACCTGAGAATCCCACACACAGCAAAAAGTGTCAGCATGTTCACACTCAAACAGACATATCTGCTGCCTGCCAGAATATGTAAAAATGCTATAAAGTGCCCTGTACTAATAATGGCACCCTTGTTAAATATGAGCAAAAAGGCTGCAATATGTAAGAATATCTTCTCTTGTTGAAAACAAAACAAGAATCAAATATATTTGTTAAATAATAAATAAAACAATTAATTGTGTTCATTTAAATGAGCCACATTTTTTATACTTATACTAAGTATAAGTCACTAATGTGAAAATAGTTCAACCTTGACCTCCTGTTTCACAGGGGTTTAACTTGAGGTAAAACACATTCCAAATACACTCCAAATCCAAAATTGCATAATATATAGTGAAATATATTAATATATGTAAAATATATTATAAAATATAAATATGTGTGAAAAACACTGCCATTGTGCCTGTAATATGTGAGTCATTTCAACAAATTATGTTTTGTAGCCATACCTATTTTTTTTTAAAGAAATTGCCCAGTAAACTATTTTAGTTTATTGGCCCTCAACTAAATTGATAGGTTGAATTAACTAATAACAGAACTGTTGTTTCAACAAAACAAAACAAAAAAAAAAAAAAAAACACGTTGAAATGATAAAAGTAAATTTAACACAAACATAAAGTACAACTTATTTGTAATTATCAATTAAAATCTACTTATTACTGAAAGAAACACATAAAATATTAATTAATTGTCTATTTTTATAGACAGGAACCTTCCTTTAATCAAATTATTAAGTAAATCTTGTTATTGACTCTTATTGGTAGATTATATTTTGAGAGTTCACACTTAGCTGATGATTGATAATAAAGCGTGTTTGGCATGCTGTCCCAGGAGAGAGCCCTAAGCTCAGAATATCCTCGAGCCCGGGGCTCCCTCCCGTTAGAAGGGCGAGAGGGAAGTTTGAGCTCAGGTAGGTCTTGAGAACTCCCCTGCTTGTAAATGTGCTGAGAAATAGCTGGCTAAAGAAGGTTGGACACCGGATGCACCTCTGGGCGCCGCAACATGGCGCGCACATGACAGTTGAAAGTATCGTATTTGCATGTTATTTAAAATGAAACTAATCAGATGGAGCTCTGTGGCACAGCAGAAATATGAACAGTGTCCTGAGTCGTGGCTCCGCGCCATGGACAGCTGCCGACTTGCGGCGCCGGTGTGTACCGTGATAGAAACCTATCTTTAGAATTTTGAAATGCATTGCGCTGCGTGCTGTGACGCCCTTAAGAATTTGTCTTAAGATGCTACTTTGAAGTAGTCAATTTACTTATGGTGTATGTCTATAGACGGTAAACCCACGCAAGCACAGGGAGAACATGCAAACTCTACACAGAAACTACAACTGGCCTGTGAGGGGCCAAGCAAAGTGGCGTTCTTGCTGTAAGGCAACAGTGCTAACCACTGGGTTGCCGTGCCGCCCTATCAGGAGAAGGGGTGGAAGGGGGGATCCTTGAAGACATAGATGACTGAAGTGGAAAACTCAGGTTATTTATAGTGTGTCATCATCTGATTGGTGCAATATACGAAGCTGATGCGGTACCAGTCGTGTTTAATCATAAGCAGGTGATCCTCTCAAAATTAGCTTATAAATAAACCACCCTTACTTCTATTTACTTACACTCAGAAAATGATTTTTGCTTCTTTTTTAAAACTACTTATTTAAAATGAGCTAAATCAACACAAGTCTTGAGTTATTAAGTGGGGACAATTTAATTGTTTTATGTTCAATCCATTTAAATTGGTAAAATCAATTAAGTTAATTTATTCAATTTGTGTTGTTGAATCCTACTCCCAGTGAGATTCTGAAATGGACATTTATTGATAGGGGTGAAGAGACATAGATCATTTAATGGCCGATGGAGTAGGCCTGAATTCTATTCATATTCACATTCAGACTATATAGAGCATACTTATTTATTGCTCAGGAAGTGCATTCAAATTCTAATTTATACTACCTACTCAAGTAGTATGCAAATTTGTATTCAGCACAATGTGTGAGCCCAAACAACACATCTGTAATCCATGGCAAAAAGTGGTTGAGTTTCAAAAAAGGGAAGTTTAGTATATAATAAAAGGCAAAAACAACAAATACGTGCTTCCACCTTCACAGCAATAATAAAGAAATTCCAGTCAGCTGGAAGTGTAATGACTGTTAGGAGGATTCAGGGTTCCCACTGTAATCCAAAACTTCTGCCTGATTTTCCCTGACTAAAATCAGAATTTTCATGACCTATAATGAACTGAAGGCAAGAAGGTGTGATTAGCTACATCAGTGTCAGTGATCACCTATGCTACCTAACATCAGCTACATAAAAAATTATTAGCTACTCTAGCAACAATTATAGCTACACCATTTTATATCACTTTTTGATCAGCTTTTCTGTCACTCCCTGATGTGGTCGTTTTCTAGGAGATCTTTTTTTAGACATTTTCCTGGCATTTTTGTCTTAGTTAACAAGTAACGCCTAGTGACTGGATTTGACTTACTGCTATTTGACAAGTGAGAAAAAGAATAAAATGGCACTGGTAATAGCCTGACTATAACAATAGGCAAAATGCATGAAACAGCATGCTAAAAAAACACGATATAGAAAAATTACATTTGCAAAAAGTAAAATTTAAAACAACAAACAAAAATCACTGATATTCCATGACTTGAATAAAAAAATACCCCCTTAAGACTCTGTGTCTATTACAATGGACATCACATGATTTTTGTGGATTTTTTAAAATTTCATCTCATTTAAAGCCTGCATTCCATGAGAGTGGACGATTGTCATCCAATCAAATGGCGGTAAGGCTCGGCATATTGTAATTTGAAAAAAAATCCACTGCACTAAAAAGCAGCATGGTAACATTTCACTCAAGACACAGATGTAAGCCATATTTGCCATGTTTTTTATTCAGATTTATTGATATGTTTGCCAATATTTTGTAAATTGTATGTAAAAAAAAAAGAGCGACTGTACTTGCTAAATAAAGTTTTAAATCTTTTATTACATTGCAGATTTTTGATCATTCAGATTCTTCAAATACAGTTGAAGTCAAAATTATTCGCCCCCTGTTTATTTTTTCCCCCAATTTCTGTTTAACGGAGAGAATTGATGTATTTTGTCTTTGCCATGATGACAGTAAATAATATTTTACTAGATATTTTTCAAGACACTTCTATACAGCTTAAAGTGACATTTAAAGGCTTAACTAGGTTAATTAGGTTAACTGGGCAGGTTAGGGTAAATAGGCAAGCTATTGTATATCAATGGTTTGTTCTGTAGACTATCGAAAAAATATATAGGCTAAAGGGGCTAATACTATTGACCTTAAAATGGTTTTTAAAAACTTTAAAACTGCTTTTATTCTAGCTGAAATAAAACAAATAAGACTTTCTACAGAAGAAAAAATATTATCAGACATACTGTGAAAATTTCCTTGCTTTGTTAAACATCATTTGAGAAATATAAAAAAAAAGAAAAACTATTTCAAAGAGGGGCTAATAATTCTGACTTCTGTCCATTAGGATGGACTAATGAGTTCAAGATCTGTTACTGAATTTAAATCTGAAGCAATTTTTAATTTAACTTTTTATATTAAAAAAAACTATATCGATGTACTAATTAATTGCTGAAACAATTTCATATGCAGAATATACAGATCTTAAAGTTCTTGAGCACATAGCAGATGGAAATATCTCAGATGTGGACATTATGTGGAAGATGACGATAAAGTTTGTTATAAATAAGGTGCAATCTATGCAACAAAACCCTCAAAATTAAAGTACAAATGTTACTATGTTAATGTTTGTGATTTTGAAAACAAATGTCAAGACTTATACCAGCAATCATGCATGTTTTTTGTTTGTTTGTTTTTTTTTTGTATTTTTATGTTGGTAGAAAGTTCGGGGAGAACTGTTCTGATATGATATCCATTGAAATTGACAAAATATATACTTAAAAGGTGTTGAATTTTTATAATTATAATTTGGTCTAATTTATAGGAGTGAAAACGCTCCGGTTACTAAGGTAACTCTCGTTCCCTGAGAGGGGGAACAGAAATGTTATGTGGAAAAACTTCCACTATGGGGATTTCATTCAGAAAGCCAATCATCTGAAAGAGTATGTAAACGGGCCAATGAAATGCCAATGAGTTGGTAGCTTCAGCTTGCGCACCTGATGCTCATTGCAATCAATTTGCTATAAGAGCACAGCACGCGCAAAGCCAAGCATCATTTTTTAGCGGAAAAGACTTTCACCTCAACAGCTAAGGGGCAATCATTATGGCGAAGGAACATAGCATTTCCGTTCCCCCCCCTCGGGGAACGAGGGTAACCTTAGTAACCGGAGCGTTCCCCTTCGGAGGGGAACTTCAATGCTATGTGGAAAAACTTCCGCTATGGGGAAATGTATGGAAAACGCCATAATGATTGAACCTTACCTTTGTCCCCGATGAGAGGTTTGCCAGGCAAAAGAGAGCGTGAGCGCACCTGCATCACCAGAGGCGCTGTTTTCCAACGTGTTTCCTGGCCCTTACTAATCCTACTTCAACAGAAGATTTACGGATTTAGATATATTATTCGGGAGTCGCAAATGCGTATAGATAATTTGTAGGAATTTAACACGACAATTGGTTGGGAAGCGTGCAGTCCCGATAGGGAGGACACTGCGGAGGGCACCTGCTACCCAAGTGGGGAGACTGATGGCAAGAGAGCATATGGACTAGCCCTGAGAAGGGGGAGTATGCATATGAATATAAGATGGTTAGCGGTGAGGGAAGACACGGGTCCGCCTGTGAGGGGGGACTGCACCGTAGCAGTATAAGCATATGGGATCGCCTAGTAGGGATTGCACATAGTGGGCACCTATACCCAGAACGCAGGCTGACCAGCGGGCATACCAACAATGTAACAAGCCAGCGTCTGACTCCTCCGCTGAGTCAGATGCTGGGGGCCTAGGAGGAATATCTGCAGGGTATCAAGAGCGCAAGAATCTCTGAGTTAGAGAGAGAAAGGTGCAGCCCATAACAGCTGGCCAGTCGAGGGTGGAGTCTCCATTTTCCCAGGCGAAACTGCAGTGAGAGCGGATGGGCTGCACAGTTGGGCTTGGTGGGGAAAAATGGAAAGCAGCGATTGCACCACGTATGACTCCAGGGGAGCAGACGGCGAGCGAGCTGAGACATGCGGCGAGAGCAGATACCCCCCCATACTGTTGATATATGCCACCACCGCCGTGCTGTCCATCCTGACCAGCACGTGCTGTCGCTCCAGCACCGGTAAAAAACGGCAGAAAGCGAGGAACACTGCCAACAGCTCTAGGCGATTGATATGCCAATGCAACTGGGTTCCTTTTTCCACAGGCCCGCAGCTACATGCCCACAACACACGGCCCCCCAGCCAGTGCTGGAAGCATCTGTCAAAATGACAATATGTCTGGACGCTTGTCCTAGAGGCACTCAGGCCTGTAGGAATGAGGGGTCATTCCAGGGGCTGAGGGCGCGGCGACACAGCACAGTGACAGTCACTCAGTGTGTGCCCGCGTGCCATGCGTGTCTGGGGACACGATCGTGAAGCCAGTGCTGAAATGGTCTCATATGGAGTAATCAGAGCGGCGTGACATCGGCTGCGGAAAAAATCAGCCAGTCACTGAGATAATGGAGTATGCGGATGCCCGCGAGCAAAAGGGGCGCTATGGCACCCACCGCGAGCTTGGTGAAGACCCGCGGACACAGTAGAGCCCGAAGGGGAGGACTTGTACTGCCAGGCTCGCCTTGACGCAGACCACAAAAAACTGACGGTGGCATGGAGTATGGAGACATGAAGTACGCGTCCTTTAGGCCTATTGCTGCATACCAATCCCGAGGACGAACGTACCGGAGGATGCGCTTCTGCGTAAGCATTTTGAACGGCAGCTTGAGCAGACAGCGGTTCAAAACACGTAGATCTAGGATTGGCCATAGCCCACCGCTCTTTTAGGTATGATGAAGTACAGGCTGTAAAACTGCTCTCCATCTCGGCTGGAGGGATCGGTTAGATTGCATCCTTCGCCAGGTGAGAAAACCCCCCCGTGAACTTGGGAGGCCGTTTGTGAACTGAATCGTGTAGCCGAGTCTGATCGTGCGTATGAGCCACC
Source organism: Danio tinwini (assembly GCA_903798205.1). Classification (NCBI taxonomy): domain Eukaryota; kingdom Metazoa; phylum Chordata; class Actinopteri; order Cypriniformes; family Danionidae; genus Danio; species Danio tinwini. The sequence continues at coordinate 15,855,992 of CAIGQZ010035027.1, forward strand.
GCAAAGGGCTGGGCAGCGCTAACGAAGCAGGCAAAGCCGTCTTTAATGGACTCACCGCTACAAGTGCTGACATACCAGCAGTGGGGCAGTGCGGAGTGGGAAAGCTGATCCGGGGAGCGCTGGGGTCCCGCGGAAGAGCTGGAGGCGAGAGATTCACTCTCACCTTACACTCAGGGGGTCCCTCCGGAAGGGAGGGCTGGAGGTGTAAGAGAAAGGAGACTGTCCTCCCAGACCTCGTGAGCCACTGGCGAAGTGCGCTGATGCTGCGAGCTGGAAGGCTTTTCATCGTGTCCCAGACTGGCAGTAGTCGGGCTATCACACCCAGGGAAGGGAAAAATGCTCTATCTCTGAGGAGCCCGGCCCCCCATCGGGGAGAGAGCAGGTTCCCTCTTCTCCAGATAGCCCGTCTCAGGGGCGCTTCGCAGTCCGTTAACCGGACTTAACGGCACCCTGGGACGGGGAGCGCTGATTGCCTGTGAGGTGCTCGGCGCTGCCACTGGCCGGAGGCGCAGGCGGGGGCAGAGCAGCACTCGTAGATGGGCGCCCTCAGCAACAAGCAGTGAATGTGGATGGTTCTGCGGGCGGAGCGGTCTACATCCCCGCCGATGGATGGTTCATCGTATCCAACTGCACCACCGTGAATTTCTGGGTGAATTCACCAACGGTGTTGCCGAACAGGCCAGACTGGTATATGGGGTAGTCAAGAAAGTGAACTTTGTGGACTCCGCGCATTTTTTTGCCAGGTTTAGCCCGAGATGGCGCTCCTGGACCACTATTGTGGCCATCGTGCTTCCCAGGGCACATGCAGTGGACTTGAGGTCCGTGGAGCTCAGTCGGGTGCGGTGCAGGGCTTGTAACAAGCCTGGGTCGGAACCACCTTCGTGCAGCTGGGCCAGCGCACGCGCATGAAACCTAGCGTGCAGGGTGGAAGCGGCCTGCACCGCAGCTATGTGGGCTCTGGCTCGGGAGGCAGAAGACCAACACGCCTTGGACGGGAGATGAGGCTGACTCCAGCAGAAGGAGGCACCACGCGGGCCCGTGATAGCACTCTCAATCTGGGGAATCGACTCATACTCCCTGGCTGCTCCACTATGAGCTATGAGCCCACTATGAGCCCACTGTGCACTTCCGGGAAGAAAGGGATGGGAGGCTAGAAGGTCTTGCCTTTTAATCCTCCACATACACCCATTTAGTCGGTACGGCCGCGGGGTTGGGGGATAAACCATCTCCAGACCTACAACCGAAACAGGCCGGGAAAGCATGGTTATCATGTCGGTTTCAAGATCGGCCGCCGCCGGGCTCAGAGGGGGTGGAAATCTTTCATCAGATCATGACAGCCCAACCTCCGATGCAACGGTGACCATCTGAGCCTTGGTGTCATGAAATGAGAGGGCGGTCATCCGAGGATGGAGCGCTTCTCTCACTCGAAGTTTGGATGGAGCGCGTGGAGGAGTGAGAGGTTCACAAGCCCGAGGGTGGCAGATTTACTCCCACTGTAACTCTCAGATCTGCCCGAGTGCCCACCGTGGAGCAGAGGACAACTGGGGTGGGTGGCCCTTTTGCATGAGCTAACCGCGACCTTAACTGCGCAACAGACATGCCACCGCAGTGATGGCATGCACTGCCCGCGAGCACCGCATTAACATGCTGGGCCCCCAGACATGAAACACAATGCTCGTGCCCATCGTCCGAGGACAGGAAACCACAGCATCCAAAAACGCAGTCGAAGCGACGTCTTGAAAATGATCACAATCTTTCTTTCACGATCATTTTGATTTTTTCTTTTATTTTTTTTCATTTTAGGAAATTTGCAACAATACATACCGCTCTGGAGGACCGGACCCAAAGGACGCCAGGTAAGGGAGAAACCCAGCTCGACCGTCTGCCGCTGCATGTCACACACTCTGGACCGGGAGATCGTTCTCGTTCACTCTCTGTCTGAAACTCAGCTGGAGGAACCCTCATTGACTCTCTCAAAAGGCTGTTGAAGTCTCTGAAGTGAAAATGATGCTTGGCTTTGCGCATGCTGTGATCTTAAAGCAAATTGATTGCAACAAACATCAAGTGCGCAAGCTGAAGCTGCCAACTCATTGGCATTTCATTGGCCTGTTTACATACTCTTTCAGATGATTGGCTTTCTGAATGAAATCCCCATAGTGGAAGTTTTCCCACATAGCATTGAAGTTCCCCTCCCGAAGGGGAAAATACTTTTATATTTCACTTGTTTATAAACATTGCATACACACAAAACAGGGGTGGAAATGTGTGTACACTACTTTCCACAAAAAAAAAATGGGATGGGAGAATGTGTGCAGCAAGTAAACTAAGTAAACATATTTAACTTAAATATGAACTAAATTGAAGAACTTTAAATCCTCATATAAGTCATAATCATTAATAAATAAATTAAAACCTATTCTTGTATACATTCAGTTTTAGGAAAGTTTCTACACCAATTTTTTATACCAGACTGCCTAACTTTTGATGACTGCTATAAGACCATTTAAAATAACATAATAATATTAGAGGAATTCGTTGACCTGTGGGAACTCTGAAGAGTGTTTGAGTGGCCAAAACACTTGAAAAATGAGAGGTTTGTTAGGTCTTAGGATCAGAACATCTCCAAAACTACAATCCAATGTCACCTACAGATGTCAATGTCACCACAAATAGTTTGAAAGGGTTTCAAGAATAAAGGCCTATATTCTCATTCAAAAACACTCCAATCTTTTTTTTTTGTTGTTGTTAATATTCTGAGCTCACATACCGGTGCTAATATTAGTGGAGGACACTGTACATGCATATCCTATTCAGCATTTAAACAGTAGCTAAGCAGGCGGTGAGACCAATCCGAATGGCATCATAGCTATAAAGAGATCAGATCCAGAAACATCCTCCAGTTACATAACATTAGAGGAAGCATCTGCAGATGGACTTTTGTTCCAGTGGCTCTGTTGTTTCCTTTAGCTGCGCTTAAGTCCAAATAGACTGAACTCTGCCAAACGGCACCTGGAAATGACATTCACTGCACTACAGTTTTGCATTTCAGTGGAACACATAGTTGAATGCTTAAACAAAAGAACAATCGGTAAGGTAGATTACATTAAACGCACGGTCCATTTTGTTTGATATACCTGCAATTTGATCCCAACATCTTACAGGCCGCATCTCTAAAAGGATATGCACGCTTTAATGCACACCGAGACCACATAACGTGCTTTTATTGTACACTTTAAGGCATTGTCTACATGGATGAATGAACTTTTGAGAAGAGGAGGTAAAGTTCCTGCATATAGAGCACTGTTTGCTTTACACCATTAAAAAGAAACCACTAACATCATATTTAACAGCTATACAAAGTCACTCATATTGACATACATCTTTGAAATTAATAGTATTAATATTAAAATGATTATTTAAAAAAAATTTAGTTTTAGTTTAATTAACACCACAATCGCACAGGGTTAGAGGACAATACAAAACATACATATATACAAAAGAAAACAATAAAACAAATTATACTAGAGAATGAAAGTACAATACAGATATACACCTACATGTTGCAACAAGTATAGAATACATTCCATCACATATTATTAGACCTGTAAAAATTCATAATTATGTCACAAAGGAAACTAGGTATTCCGTATACTGCATATAGTCACTGAAAAAATATTATTTATATGAAATTACATCTAAATATTATGCAAAAATCAGTTTTTTGATATTGTAAAAAGTCTCTCATCTACTTTATTTATTTGACTATGCAGTAAAAAAAGTCATAGAATAATATAAAATGTGTAATATAAAAATAATATAAAAAATATACACTATAAAAGAATATAATGTTTATTATTGATTTATTTATTTTAATAAATTTAATTTTATACAATATTTATATTATTTTAAAAATTACTTGAATTATTATTACCTTTAAAAGGAAAGAAAGAAAATCCCAAACAACAGTGCATGGAAGAAATATAAAGTAACCAATTATTGCTGAGATGGATGGATGAATGGACAGACTGATAAAACTTAAGGATGGATGGATGGATGGATGGATGGATGGATGGATGGATGGATGGATG
>CAIGQZ010035027.1:15887750-15909845 GCA_903798205.1 Danio tinwini
AAAGAAAGAAAGAAAGAAAGAAAGAAAGAAAGAAAGAAAGAAAGAAACAGACTTTTCATGGACTTTTTATAGATGCTCTCTGGTGACTTGAAGTGTTTTTATTATCCTCATTTATACGTCGCTTTATAAAAAGAATCTGCTAAATGACAATGCTAATTTAAATGAACATGAAAGAATGAAACAAAATCCAGAAATTTGAAAGTGTCCTCAGAAACAGCAGATTCAGAATTTAAACATCCATTTGTTTTTGTTTTACTCAAAATATTAAAGGTCTTTACAAGTAAGGTTACATTTAAAGAGAGTCAGTTCAAAAGTTCAGCCCTTCCCCTACCTCTGATCTAAAAGACTACACACACACTATACACATTCGTATACATTAAACACACACCTGAACTCCATCACCCCACACACACACACTCACATAAACACACTGCAGTCCCCTGAGGCCGGCTTTCTTTTCCATCCCGCACATTTACAAGATCCTGAAATATTTTTAAATGGAAAAAATTAGAGGCTTTAATCAAGGACGCTTAAATGCAGCTGCTTGAGGAAGCAATGCCGTACTTTAACAACGCACTCTCTCGTCCATAATAAGAAAATGTGCAAAGAAAGTGTGAATTTGTTGTGAATTTATAGAGCTACATGGAGCAAGCATTTAGAGGTCATTCTCTGATTCTCTGTGTCTATAGAGATGCAGTTTACTCAGTACTGTTTTTTTTTTGTCAGAGCAACCAACACCCCAGAAGCTGAAGTGTCAGCAGAATCGCGGCTGCATGTGTGTTTCTGCACTATTGCTTTAGTCAGCTCATGCTCTCTCTGTCTTTCGCTCACTGTGGAGCAAAAAAAAAAAAAAACATTGTGTCTGGATATTTTCTATGCATCTCCTTTCCACTGTGACCCACGTTGAATGTCACTTACACACAAACTACTCCCACAATCACTGATCCCAAACAGTTACTCACTACAGTAAATAACTGCAGCATTTTTTGTGTTTTTACCGATTAAGTCTGCACTTCTGCTAATCATTTGGAAAATAATCTATATTTCAACATATTTTCAACATAATAGTTTTAATAGCTAAAGTCTTTATCTTTACTATGATGAGTTATTTTGCAGAATGCTAGTATTCAGCTTAAAGTGCAATTTAAAGGCTTAAATTATAGGTTATAAGTTCTGACATCTGACCGAAATAAAGAAAAACAGGTTAGTATAACCTGTTTAATAAATAATAATAAATAATATTGCTAGCAATAATAACATTATACAAATGCAAATTGTCATGAATAAACTGAAAAAGCCTCTGAGATAGAGGCATGGAGGCAGTGTTTTTATATTTATGTAGAAAATAATATTTTTTTTGTAATATTTTAATCATTTGATTTGTTTATAATATGTAAGGATATTTGCGTATTGTTGTACATCCTGTGTCAATTAAGCAATGTGAAAGCATTGTAACCCACATAGGCGCATAACTAACGCATTCTGCGCTAAACTTTAGACCTGCTTTTAGTTGGTTAATGCAGTTCTTTAAAATAGCAACGCACCAACAATGAGCCTTAACACACTTCTATTTTAGAGCAGCACGCCCATGCGTCCACAAAGTGGTGCAAATGGATTTGCTAATTAAACAATGTGGCGCAAAGCGTGAAAATTAGGGTTGCGCTGGTCTGAAAATAGCAACAAATTGCACCATACACGTCTTGCGCCTTATTGCACCGGGTGTATGATATAGGGCCCTTAATGTGTTTTATTATAGTTGAGTTTATTTAAGGCCATGTCCACAAGTACACAGGTATTTTTGTAAATGAAAAAGTTGTCCTCCATAAAAAAAAAGAGAGATCCTGGCACTTTTGAAAACCTTCACCCTTACAAAAGTTCTCAAAAATTGAATCCGATCCTGTGGTTTTATTCCAGCCAAATCAAAAGAAATAATACTTTCTCCATCAGGAAAAATATTGTTTCCTTGCTCTGTTAAACATGACTAGATAAATATTTTTGATAATTACAATTCTACAGGAGAGCTTATAATCTTGTGATCAACTGTACATATAAAAGATTCCATTTTATTATTTCATAAAATATCATTTATTACTGTGAAGCAAAAGCTGATTTTTCAGTAGCCATTTCTCAAGTTTTAAAGTAACAGTTCACCCATAAAAAACAAAAAATATATTAGAAAACTTATTTTTCATTTCATGTATCCCTGCTAAATAAAAGCTTAACAAAATCTCCTGAATTGTGTACATCGGTGTGCTTTTCAACAATTTAAAGAGTCCGTTTATTAGTGAACTGAGTGATAACACAATTAAATCTCTCACTAATAAACAACATCCTCAGTGTGTGTAATTCAGTTTTAAGCCCAATCTTTACTTAAGTGCTGAAATGACCATTTACATCCTGTAACTGCTCTCTCCCCCATTGTGTTTCCACGCTTAGAGCTGCTAACATTATTACTGTAATGTTGTAATTGCAAAGATATAGGCAATAGAGACAGAGCGAGTGTCTTTGTCCACACACCCAGAGCCCTATTATAAATGCATTCAGAGTCCAGCAGACCTATTCAGTGTGTACAGGCAGCTAAAGCGGCCAGCAGTCAATACATCAGACTCAATGGCTCCTAAATGACTGCATATGGAGGCCTGATAGAATAATACACAAATGCCATGAAAGCGCTTGCATTCATTATTGAAAAAAACTAGAAGCCACGTAGTAAATGAGCATTTAGATAAGTGGAGTAATTACAGATTTTTGTGCTTACATAATCAAATCGAAACTTGCAAATGAGTGTGATTTTATGCAGCTGGTTATTTTCACAAGAATTGCACGCTGGTGGGATAAATGGTGTGGTTGGCTGTTAAAAGTAGTTCATTTGTGCATTACTCTGACGTGCTTTCTTTGTTTTTATGTCTGTCCTCTTATTAAGGGATTTATCAAACAACAGTTCATTCAGATTGGTATGTTTCCATCAGCCTATTTTTATGTGCGTTTTGGAATATCGCATAAAAACAGCTTAATGGAAACACGAAGATGAGCATATATTTAGACAATACGCATTTAAAAAAACACATGGGGACAACTAAGTAGGATAAATATTGAAAAAGTCATGTGATTTTGTTTAACAGATCATGTGATAATAAAAAGTGTGTAGGTGCTTTCGACTTCATGCTGCGCTGCGCAGATCGATCGAAATTTGTCTTAAATCGGTGCATGCCGGTTAGAAAGTTTGGCCGGATTGATGCTGCGCCGATGTCATATGACTGTCAAGATCAGACGACTGACTCAGCCCACGCAGCATCTGAAGAGGGCCTGCTGGAGCTAAGATGACGTCACCAATATAACACGATTGGCCAAGTTCACCGCATGACAACAACCATGTGTGTTTCGCGTTTATTATTGGACAAATTCCGTCTCACAAATTTCAAAACAAACAATTAACTTTTCATACCATCTCTATCTTGTATGCATGATGCTTATTAAAAGACTACAAATATTTTACTGCAGTATCATCTTTTGTTTAATAATTTAATCATAAAGACTAGATTGTTTGCACAGGTTTATTCTGCCTTTTTTACACAGACTACTGTATTCAGCTACAGTTCGGGGTTGGGGGCGTCATTCTAAAAAGTCAAAAGTTCATTATCAAAGTGGTTCGGTATTATTACCTTCCAGAACTTTCTTGAGCAGCTGTGTTCCCTAGGGTTGGGTATGGGTTTAGGTTTTTTTTTAAATCAGTGCTAAATCAGTACTTTTAAAATAGTACCGGTGCCTGAACTAATACTTTTGAACCACAAAATTTTTTGACAAAAAAAAATTAATCATTTTTATTGAACAATATAATTAAAGTTTAAATTATACATCAATTCATATTATATATTTGAATTGAATTAATATATTTCTTTTAAATATTTGATTGTAAGCATGACTGCAAGATTTGCATTATGCAATTAACATTACATTAGCTTACTACTAACCTGTGGAAAGGCTGTCATCAAAATCAGTGAACTCCTTTTTTTTAGGGTTGGGGCTTTTTGTGACTATGTCTACATGCACATCAGTGATCTGATTTGCCTTAATCTGAATAAGACAATAATCTGATTAAGGATTTTTTTTACATGAGTTGCATTTTGACAGTTCCTTTCATGATCCCCTTTACATGTAATAGCACATCATTTGATTAACGTCATTATGTCATCATGCTATCCAACGTTTCCTATGGAGTTCCCAGTTTCATGTCATTTCAAGTGTTTCATTTTTAATTTTTCGACTTTAACTGCAGTTCCGCAATTTCACTTTCATTCAGGAATATTTCATCCTTGCCCCTGTGACAAACTGAGGTATTTGATGCGAGTATTAGGCTGGTGGAGGAGTGTTGTATTAATGGAATTTGATATCGCACTTTGAATGGAAAGAAAAAACCTCTGCATTTCGCGATGCGGGTGTCTGTGGTCCTTTAAGGTAATCAAAAAAACGCTGTTTAGGTGTCCTCAAATATTTCATGTGTTTCCCCCCCCTTACATGCAACCTTTGTAAAGCATCAGAATTCTGGCTTGTAAAATATGACCATACTTTAGAATGCTTACTTTAAGCAAATTTGATGGAATGCGATCATTCGAGTTGATGAAGGGGGTAGCTCACCGGATGCGCTTTACTGCGTGCTTTGTCTTCTATATTTAAGCAACAAGAACAAACGTCTAACAATGCTGACGGTGTTTGTAATGCTCAAAGTTGTTTAGAATTAAATGTTTAAAGATGTGTGACACATCGCATACTTATATATGCTTTGGTGCACACCTTGATGCTTCTTACGTGTTGTCGCAGCACCAGAGGTACTGAAATTAGGCACCAAAATTCATGTGCTGATTTGGTCCGGTGCATACCGGTTGCAAAGGTCCCCAACCCTAGTGCTCCCAAAGAGAGTAATCTCGCTTTCAAAAGCCATCGAACAGTCATTGCTTATCATCTTCGTCTTAATGGCGCAAGTGATTTATTATATAAGAAAAACAACCACTGTGACTTCTCTAAAATCCATATTCTTGATATTTGGTGCCAGATAATCAGGAAGTAAGGATTTTGTTCTCTTTGACTCACTGCAAAAGTATAAAAAAATAACTTTTTATTTGCAAAAGTTTTTTGTGATATTCCAGTTTTGCGCACAAGTCTAATTCACATCTTTATATGGAAACATAGCTAGTAATTATCATATATTGGTCTATTTGTCAGTTGCATCAATACTGAATGCTTTGCGACTTTCTTGTTCCTCAAAGAAAGAGAGAAACAAACACTCACTGAGTGGGTGCATTAACACACACAAAAAAATCAACTATAAACATTGTAATGCATTTGAACTTTTTATGTAAACAACAACGCTTTTTAGGAGCCAGAAAAATGTAAAAAAAAATAATAACAATGATACCATTATCAACTCAAATATTATGCATACTACCTGCTTAGTCTATGTATGCAAAAGTATTTGAAAACCAGGACAACAACGGTGGACTACAGGACTGCATGTGTACAGATACGTACAAAGAGGGACAGCGCAAACTACTGGCATAATGCACGGTATAGTGTTTTAGGGTATTTTGCAGATCTGTATGAATTGAGGTCTTGTAAACATACCCTTGATATCATCAATATTTCTTTAGATTTACTTTTTGCCACTAATTTTTTTTACGAAGGTTTGAACTTTGAGAGTGTTTAAACAAGAGAGAAAAGTGTGAAAATGTTAATACTTGTCTGAGACAAGTATACTGTAAAGTGTGTAGTGAGGGGTTTTACAGCCTTAAAAAATCTATAATAATTGTAAAAAATAAAGCTGACTACTTCAAAAAGTTCAATCCAATAAGAAAGGCAATTAAATATGTCTCTCAACAAATGGATGTCAAACAAGCTCAATTGGTCATAAACCCCACAATGGGGTCCAACCGGTTCTGATAATGCAAAACATCACAAAAAAGTAGCTGTTCAGAGACATCCCGATGTTGGCTAATGGTAGACTGTTGTCTCTGTGTGTTCCAACCTTAAGGTTAAAGCTGAGCATTGAGTGAAATCTTTGGAAAAAAAGAAGGACATTGGATGAATCAATACAGTATTGCACAGAAAACTCTGTAAAATCTGATTCCATGTGTTTTTTCTGCTGTTCAGACTATAAATAATGAGGTTTGAATTGAACGTGCGACAGAAATTAGATTTGCGCCGGCAGTGTGAACAAAGCTTTCGTCTGACTCAGTCGCAGAATCGCTCGTGGCCAGCACTATTACTCAATATCCACAGAGGAAATCTGATTTGTGATTCAGCTCTCTCAGCACTCGTTCATTGAGCTCTTTGTGTACTGACTGCTGCTATTGTGAGCAAATCATGCTCTACAAAACAGAGATGCCAAAAAATGTTGCAGCTGGAGTCCTGTGAGTGCAACAATTTATATCATCATTATATAAAAAAATTTACTCGTACTTTATTGCCCATCATGGAAGAATACATTTTGCAGAATGATCTTACATAACATAAGGTCTTCCATTTGGAGCCAGCAACAAGAATTGGGCATTTATTGGACACTTTAAAAGGATAGTTCACCCAAAAATTAAGATTCTGCAATCATTTACTCACCTTTCAATTATTCAAAACCCATTTGAGTTTCTTTCTTCTGTTGAACACAAAAAATATATTTTGAAAAATGCCGATAGCTTGCACCCATTGACTTTCATAGCATTTCCTACTTTGGAAATCAATGGGTGCCAGCAACCAGCAGCCATTTTTAAATGAGCTATTCCTTAAAACAGACAAGTGAGAAGTTATTTTTAAATAACTGGTCGTGTAAGTAACAGAATGTGTTGTACATGTCATTTATGTCTGTCTTCGGATGATTACTGATTCAAATTACCTTGAGCTAGACAGTTTGATTCCAATTCATTCTTGTGAACTGACAGGGAGCCAAATGCTTAATGCTGAATTTGTGAACTCTGGGTCACAGTGTGCAGTTTTACTCAGAGGTCAGTGTTAAAACAGAGTCTGTGGTTTTATGACAGGCCGGTATTTGAAGAATGATTTAGAGTTGAACTCTTTTCAGGCTTCTTTCAATCAGTAACTCTTTACAAGCAAGAGATGCAGCCCAAAAATCATCAATCCGTCAGATATGGATTATAATAGGCACAGCAAACCTGAATTAAAACTAAACAGAAAAAGCTTGAGCAAATGAATTTCTTTAAAATGTGCAAAAACTTTTCCACTGTTTGTCTGTCAGCATTTTTTATCCATCATCTATTACTTCTTTACTACCTGTTTATGTCTTCTTTTTTAACTCTTGCATGACTTTGTTTTTTCTTTTAAATTTGAATAATACTATGTTATTACACCCACAATACTTAGCCACCCCAAAATCCTAATTGTTCTCTCAACAAAAAAAAATTTTGACATTAATTACCCTCATGTCATTCCATATGCCCTGAGACATTGGTTCATTTTCAAAACACAAATTAAAATATTTCAAATCAAATCTATATTTTTATTTTTATATATGTGTTTATTAATGTGTTTTTATGAATGTGATTTTGTCACATGGAATGTTTTGACAATGATGTTGTTTTTGGTTTCTTTTCAGGACTTTGACTGTCTCGGGGAGCATTGCAATCTATGGAGATTCAGGGAGCTCCCTGATTTCATCTAAAAGATCTTAATTTGTGTTCCAAAGATGAACAAAGGGAATAAGAACGACATGAGAGTTAGTACTTCATAAGAACATTTTCCTTTAAAACTGATCAATATTCACTGTCTTGTATGGATAAGTGGATTTTTTTTAATAATATATTTTTTTGTAGGACATACAACAAAAAAGGGTCATACTCCATTGTAGTGCACAATTCTCACTATTAACAAACTATTAATAAAAACATTTAGCTCAAACTATTAAAGTTTTATTATTATTTTATTATTATTATTTAAAAATTATTATAGGTTTTTAAAAATGACCTTCCATGCAGTGTGTAACACATCTTTAAGTAAAGTGAAATATCCAGTTAAGGCTTAAATCGGAAAGTGTGTCATGTTTAAAACTATTGATTCATCTATAAAAGAGTCATCTCAGACGGGTTCAAATGAATTGTCTTGGTAACAAATCTTTAGCCGTGTCAGCGTGACGTCGATATGGAACTCAAGCCCCACCCATTTGTTGCACACGCAGACCCAGGAAAATTGAAATACCTGGCCCCGCCCAAAAGCACTGTAAGAGAGGAAGACAAACACTGCAGCAGATCCCGGTTGAATCATGTCTCGAAGATGCTGTGGTCTGAAGTGTGTGGAAAAGTCATTTCCCCTACCCAAGGATGAGGATGTGAAGAGTCAGTAGTTGAAGTTTATTTTTGCAAAAATACCTCAGCATTATAGCCCCAGCCTTGTGCTGTGTTCCCATCATTTGTCTGACAAGTGCTTCAGCAATCTATACGCTTACAATGTTGGCCGTTTGTTAAAGGAAGGATCAAAAAAGATTATTGATGTATGGGACTTTGTCAGAGCTTGACAGGAACTTTACTGTACACAGTTTATGGATCAGTTTCTTCCTCCATTTCACAAGTGTAAGTAACGCGATTAAAATGGTTGCCTCCTTGTTTTCTCTAGCTTGCAAATTATGTATTGAATTGTGTTTTGTTACTTGTAACGGCTCCACGTGGCTTGTACTGTAAATGTTTAACTCTTTATATTCTCATGTCACATCTAAAACCATGTTGAAAATGCGACGTGTGCCGCTTTGTTTACTGATTGAAATGCGTTTGTGAGCTCGCGATCCTGTTTGGATCCTGCTGTTTGTCATTGTTATGGCCACCGTCAGCTGTTCCTACACACGTGCAGCGGTCAAGTTTCAAAATAGTTCAGCTTTTGCCACTGTGTGGCTTAATACTGAATGTGTGTCATGGTTAAGAATAGAGCAATATGCTGGTGTTAAACTGCATTGCTTTAATGCACTCCTGCATTGGGCTCACACATATACTCTGCACTCTGACTACTTCAACAATGTTGATAAGCCATGGTGAGCAATTGTCTCTGTCTCACGCTGAATGCAGTCAACCAATCGCAATAGACTGGGTCATTGGACCAATCAGCGTCGATTAGCATCGCGCTTAGGAGGGGTTTGGGAACAAATAAATCGCTAAACTAATGATTTGGGAGTCATTGGGATAATTAGGTAAAAATAAATGCATATTATAAGACAACTATAAGCCCTTGCATGCATATCAGACTGTTGTTGGAGACCCTCAAAACCAAAATATTACCTTTTTTAATGCATAATAGGGGCTCTTTAATAGTTAGTAAGGTAGTAGTTGGGTTTAGGTATTAGGTAGGATTAGGGATGTAGAATAAGATCATATTTTATCAGCGCCAATAAACAGCCAATATTTTAATAATAAGCATTTAATAATCCAGTCATAAATATTGGGAATTGTTATTTAAAATGTTACCAAAAATAAGTAGAATATTACCAGGGTTTAAAAAAAAAGGAAAAAAAGCTTACTTTTCATTTTTAGTAAGCTACCTCTTTAACAATAGCACAAGAGGATAACTTAAGTGAAAGATTTTCCATCATTTGGTGCTTTGGGCAAACTGTCACATTGAATTGGTCAAACAGTATATTAAATATGCCCTGTCTCTATTTCCAGCCTTTCTGCTATTGTATGCAGAACGCATAAATCACAGCAGGCAGCAGCACCCAAGAGAGACTGGGTGAGCGGGTGCATGTGTGTGTGTTCAGAAAGACACACATCTCCAAATGTAGAACGAGTAAAGAAAGAAACCAAAAAAAAGGGTCCCACATTACACCTGGCTGCAGGTATTTTTTTCACCCTCTTCAAAGTCTCCTTCCTCCTTCTCCATTTCTCTCCGTCTCCTCTGATTCTCACACACACCCTAATACCTCGTTCAGCCCTGACAAGTCACTGCAGATCCAGCATGTGAGAGTTTGGTTTGGGGTGAACGCCGCTCGATCAATCACCCTCTCCGATAGCTGTATTACAAGTCTGTTCTGCCATGTCATCACACAGGAATCTTTATGGAGGCAGACAGCACTGTGGGCAAGTTTTAAATAATCATTTTTATAAAACACGGAGAGAGCAAACGCTTTTATCTCTAAAGTGTGTCGGTGAGGGACAGGAACAGGATGAAACACAACATTACAGATGGTGGGGAAATACACACTCGGCTCTGAGACAAAATGAATTAGTGTATAGCAGATATAGGGGTGAACGACACACACACTCACACACAGAGTCAGTCCTTAAGTGCCCTCATTGCATGGATGTGGATACAGTCTGTGGGTGGTTAGGAGACTGTTAAGGCCACAGTAAGATAAATATTACCTTTATATGGAGTGAGAATCATACATCCCCTGTAGCTGTGTCTGAGAGATAATGAAATACAGCCACCATACTGTCTGAACAGCAAGAAACCTATGAAAGTTCACAGTAAAAAAGCCATTTAACACCTAGTACATGGATACCATTTTTGGCAAGCCAATCGCAAGTGGATGGTGCTAAATACAGATGGGGTCAAAAATGTTTTGAGATTGTCAATGATCAAAAACACATATTGATTGAATTGCTTTCATAGTGTAAACTTTTATGTGGTCTTAAAAGCCTCCAAAAGCTGTTCTGTTTACTAATGTTATTATTATGGGATGTGTGATGTGATATTGCACCAAAACATCAATGTAGGCTCAGGCAATATTGCAAAAGAATTATCACAATGTCATGATTTCATATCATTCGATATTGATAATTATTGAATATTTTTTAACAATACATTTAAGAACATAACTTTTTTTTATTTAACCCTTTTATTTAAATTAACTAACATTACTAAGGCAAATAGTTTTAATGGTCAAAAACAAAAATATTTCAACAAAATATCTGATTTCTTTATAAATAAATAAACAGAAGTGTTAAAGAGACCTAAACTTGATAAATAAAATGTTACAAAGTGTGCAATGGTAAAGTGTAAATGCTGAACAATCAAAGCAAATTATAAGGTAAATCAACATCTGTAAGGTGTGAATAATAATAACACGGTAAACCTCAAACTCTGTAAACAAAGCAAATTATGATAATCAAATCTGAGGTTTCAAGTAAAGGAACCAAGCATCATTATTCAAATACATATTGCAGCATTACAAATTTTGAAGTTAGATGACTACATTACCCCTATGCTAAAACTCTTTCAGATGGGGTGCTAGTGGCTGGGATGCACAAGAAAAGAAACCAAAAAGCCTCTCTGGCGACATCCTTACATCCTTTTTTATTTACAATCACCTCACTGCTGCTTTGAGGCACTTGTTTTCGCATGTGTTGTTATTCTAACCTGAAGAGACAAGTACGAGTGTGTGATTTCCTTTACTATTTGAAATGGGCTTTGTGCTTGTGCTCCCCTGGTGTCTTTCGTAACTAGACAACCATTAACTGTTTTCCCAGAGAATGAAAAACAGGCAAGTCATTGCTGCTGCATCAATGCAATTTATGAAGAAATGTAAAAAGCACTACAGTGTTTAGTTGCCTTGTGTTTGTCTGAGGTAATTTGTCTAAAGTTATTACTTAAATGTGTATATTCCATACAAAGGGTGAAGCAGATTATTTAGTTCTACTTACATGAATTGTGGTGCGCTTGCGGCATTTGGAAAAGTTCAGAACTGCTTTAAACTAGGTGCAGCTAGAACATGTGTGCGTTGCAAGTCGCACGCCTCCATTGGAAATGACAAACTTACACCCTAAGCTTATTGCCACTGCTTCCAAGGCACTCAGCAGCTACATTTTAATAAAACTATAGCCTTTATACCGAAATGTCATAACAAATATTTTTTTATTTATATTAACAATAGTGTTTGGTCAATAAATATCGATACCAATTTAATCGTCCAGCCCTACATCAACATCCTTTTGCTTTCAGTCACTCATAAGCTGCATAACATGGGTTTGCACATTTAGTAATACTCAAGCATTACACTGATGTAGAGCTTAGACTAAACAAAATTTTTGACAAAAACACATCTAAATAGCAAGAATGCAATTTTGTTATAAGACAAACTCATTTTAAGTTATTAAAATAAAAGTTATTATTAAAAGTCATGATGTCAAACTAGAAAGATGAATATCTATTGGTTGCTTTCCTGTTTTATTTGTTCTATTTAGTCAAAATTTGTTATAAATATATTAAACAATAACACAATTTTTTGACTTCTTATTTTGAAAGAATTAAATTTATTATTTTGTAAGAATTGAAAATAACATTATAATAAAGTAGCCTCAATGGATAGTTTCATTAATAAACCTAAATATAAATATATACAAATAAATATATACAGTATGTTTTTTATACTATGATCTTATATAGATCTATATAAAAATTAGGTTTAGGGTGACACGGTGGCACAGCGGATAGCGTTGTTGCCTCACAGCAAGAAGGTCGCTGGTTTGAGTCCCGGCTGGGTCAGTTGGCATTTCTGTGTGGAGTTTGCATGTTCTCCCCGTGTTGGCATAGGTTTCCTCCGAGTGCTTCGGTTTCCCCCACAGTCCTAAATACATGCGGTATAGGTGAATTGAACAAGCTAAATTAGCTGTAGTGTATGTGTGTGAATGAGTGTGTATGGGTGTTTCCCAGTACTGGGTTGCAGCTGGAAGGGCATCCGCTGTGTAAAACTTTTGCTGGATAAGTTGGCGGTTCATTCCACTGTAGGGACCCCTGATGAATAAAGGGACTAAGCCTAAGAAAAATTAATGAAGAATGAATAAAAAAAAAAAAAAAGTACAATGACAATGTCTTTTCTGGACTTTAAATTATAATAAAGTAGTATGAATTGATAACTTAGTTAATAAAACATATAATAATAAATATATACAGGATATAATACACTGTAATATTAGTATATATAATATATCAATAATATTATGATAAAATAAAATTACTGAACAACACTGATATATTATATATATATATATATATATATATTAGAAAACCTATTTAAAAACATCTGTTAATAAAAGTAACAAAAAATCTAATGTATAACCATAAAGTGAGGCACGTAAACCTGTGTGTGTCTGTGTGCTTTGCAATAAGCTCTTAAAGAATGTGTAAATGCAGGTGCAATATAGAGTTCACCTGTACAGATGTAGGTATATTCACGCTGCAGTAATCACCTGTCTGCCATGCCGCCTCCATTGCACTGACAAAGAAAATGACTAATGAGCAATCTCAAACAATTGCTGTCTGGCCCTCAGTCACACTAAACCTCAACACACACTCCACTTCTCAGTCATCTGTCAAGGAAGCTTTAAAATGGGTCCTTGGTTATGATTTCACTTTTAAAAAAAACTTTAGTTACTGTGAAATATAGTATTTGGGCATAGCAAGTTATGACAATCAAAGTTCAATGCAGATCTTTTATTTTACGCAACTCACTTTTTAAGGCATACAAAAAACGGCTGGAAAAAATACTATAACAAGTTTCTTTCTGTGTTTATGACATCACAAACCCTACAATTTAAATAAACCCACCCCCATGCATGACGTTTTCTTTTTTGTGCACTAGACTGTTAGCCAATGAGAAACCACTGTGTATATCTGATGGATTGGCTTTACAGTACCAGAAAGTTAAGAGAGCTTTGTAGAAAGTTTTTTTAATAAGTATGAATGAACACTTTTCAGTTCACCTCATCAACACAATCAAACCTTCAAAAATGGTTACATGACACCTTCAGCAATTCAGCTGCAATGCATTGGATGGTCTAATAATTGTAACCCTTGTCAAATGCCCTAAATTAGACTGTTTACACATTCTGTAACACCTAAAACACA
Organism: Danio tinwini; assembly: GCA_903798205.1. NCBI lineage: Eukaryota > Metazoa > Chordata > Actinopteri > Cypriniformes > Danionidae > Danio > Danio tinwini. The sequence continues at coordinate 15,901,578 of CAIGQZ010035027.1, forward strand.
CTCTTTCCTCTCTTCCTCCTCTCAAAAGTTGACCTAAAAATATCACAATGCAGCTATTTAGTGATGTGACCTGAGTGGCAGGATGAACTTTCCTCTCTGACCTCTAACGCCAGTGACCCCAGCGCTGCCATAATGGAGACAGGAAGGTATTAAGGGGTCTGCTTGAGTGGGGGTGAAAGGTGAGGATCACAGGTCAAGCTCTAAAAATGATGGCGACGCACAGAGAGGCATTATGGGTGACTCGTCATTTGATGAAACCTCAGCTATTTGCTGAAAATTTAGGAGAAAATGACCTGATAATTACTCCCATAATGAACTGGTGCCGACTGTTTGATTTCAGCGTGCTCCGATAGACAAGTAACATGTGCAGGTTTGTGAGGGAGTGACAAATGTGTGATTTTATCGATGAACATGGAGTTTCAACACTTCTGACAATGGTGGAATGCGGTAAGGCTGGTCCTGAAACTTAGGTCTTTTCATTGTGAACTGTAGAATTACTTTTAAATTGGTAAGTTTATGTAAAGAATTATAACACATATTTATTCACATATTCATAGTTAGTCAGGATGTGAGTGGCTTGCATAATTATTATTGTCTTCAAATTGAATTATTAAGGTTAAATGACAAATGGTTGTCATTAAATTATTCAAAACAATTTTCATTTAGAATTTGCGAGTAAATTTCATAAACAATTTTAAAGACTTTAAGTAACATCTTGATTTAAATTTATTTTTTGGGAAACATACAGTATGCAGAATGTTACTTAAAACATTCATATATTTTTTACATTTAAAATTTTACTTCTGCATTCAAACTACAACAAATAAATGCTATTGACTTACTCATACTTAGGATATCCAATACCCTTAGGCTATCCAAGGCTATCCAAAACAAAGATTTTAGCAGAAACGATTGTCCATCTGCTCAGGAGTTTTAAAAAAATAACCCCTTTTAAACTTCTTTAAACTTTTGGACGACATGTCACACTTTGTTTTCTAAAAATACCACTTATAGAGGAGTTTATAGAGGAGACCATTTTATTGGAATTTATAAATACTAAATTGAACTAAAATCATACTGATATTATATTCCTTGATACATTCTTGATTCAATTGTGAATGGTGAACAAACTTGTTCAGATGTCCATTTGAATCCAAATGTTTAATCAAGCAATACGCATTGAAGGTACAAGACAGGGTCACAACAGTAGTTACGGAAATTACAATGGACGGATGGATGGACTGGTGTCAAAGCACACCGAGGGCTAGGTGACCTATGCAAGGATTAAGAAATAGAGTATGTGTGTATATGTGTTGTCACTGGGTCAGTGAGAACACCAGGGGGCTGATATGCTGAAGCACTGGCTGCCCTGAGCACATCAGCAGTTTGAATGCGTGTGTTAGTGACCTGTGGGTCAGAGCTAAGCCTGAGGGGGTTTTACCAACATGTAGACTTCAGGAGATGAAACCCTGTCAACTCAAATCCTCTATGGGGATAGCAGAGCACCCCAGATGTGTGATAACTATGCCTTAAATGTAGAGTTCACTGCACAGACCCTTGTAGGAACACAGTTAACTCTGCATTACCACATACTGATGCAAGAATAGTGCTTCCTGGGATTTTGGAAAGGTATTTATTTACTGGTCAAAAAAAGCATTTAGTTTTGGGTATTCCCATGCAAAATTGACTCCATAATAAAGTGGCTGCTTTTAAAACCCAGTTAAAGTTCAGATAGAGCACTAATGGGATGATCCTCTGCATAGTAAACAGACTAAAATCCTTTAGTAATCTGTTGAAGTGGATGCTGAGGGGAGAAGCCAAGAACTGGCCTTGATTCCCAGAAGGCATACTGATGACTCCTGATGAGTGAATGAGAGTGTTTCATTTTACTGGAAAGAGTGATGATTAAAGGGTGTGAATGCCTTATGTTTTAACGTAAAATCATATTTAAATGTTTTTTATGTTTTTAAAAACAATTTGGAACATCACTGCATAATTGTGCATGATGGATGATTGGACTAGAAGATATTATAATAAAATATGGTAAGTTTGATAGTACAGGGTGATTCAAAAGCAATACAACTGTGAAAATCTGTATTTAATCAAAGAAACATTATGGAACCTTGAGTAATTAATCATTGTAAAGAGTACTTGTTTTTTTTCAGTAGAAAACAAGTTAATAGATGTTCAATATGACCCCCTCCAGACACACGAGTGACATCAACCCCAAAGTTGTGGTATTCTTTTTGAATCACCCTGTATGATTGAATCATCCACAGACAGATGGACGAATAGATGAATAAAACTTAAGAATGCATGGACAGAACTATGATAGATGGATGTAACTGATGGATGGATAGGCAGATGTAACCATGATGGATAGATGGACATGTGGATGGATGGATGAACAGATGGATGGATGTAACTATGATGGATGGACAAACAAACGGAGGCTAGATGGAACTATGATGGACCTATAGACGAACGGACGGATAGATGGATGGACGGATGGGTTGATAAAACTATTATGGATGAATAGACGGATGGTTGGATAGATGAGTTGATAAAACTATTATGGATGACTAGACGAATGGATGAACGAATGGATGAATCTATGATGGATGGATGGACAGAAAATAATAAACGGATGGAATTGCAGATTATAAAAATGATAGATCAATCGACAGTAAAAGAGTGATTGAAAAAAACTAAGATGGATGGATGAATAAAGCTATTAAGAATGAATGGATAGAACTATGATGGATGGATGAAAGGACAAACGGATGGATGGATGGATGGATGGATGGATGGAAGGATGGATGGATGGATCTATGATGAACCAATGGACGGACAGACAGATGAATGGATTGATAAAACTATTAAGGATGGACGAATGGATGGATGGATCTATGATGAACGCATGGGCGGATGGATGGCAGTAATTGCATATTAATAGAAAGATAGATCAATAGACAGGGATAGAGTGATTAAAAACGGATGAATGGATGGATAGATGGATGGATGGATGGATGGATGGATGGACGGATGGATGGAAGGATAAATGAATAGATGGAATTGCAGATTAATAGAATAATAGATCAAAAATTGAAAAACTAAGATGGATGGATGGATGGATGGATGGATGGATGGATGGATGGATGGAGGGATGGATGGATGGATGGATGGATGGATGGATGGATGGATGGATGGATGAATAGTCACAGAACAATAGCTGGAAGGATAGATAAATGGATGAATAGATGGATGGATGGTTGAATGAATAGATAGAGATTGATAGGTTTCAACATCTTCTATTTTCCACACTGCCCCATCCACATTAAAGATTTGCAAAATCCTGGAAGTTATGGGACACGGCCTTTAAGTTTAAACAAAAACATGTTCTCCTCCCCATTGTCCCGTTCACTTCTTCAGACGGACCTTTCCTGACCTCAGTTATTACCAACCACAAATTCCAACCCTCAAAACCCCATTAGCCTCTATATGCGCTCCGACAATAACCTTGCCCCACACACACTCAGGCCATGCTCCATTATAAAGACCCTATGGACCCTCCTCCTGAGTCCTTAACACTCCCAAAAGCGGCTTCTCTGGTTTTCTTTCTTTTCTTCTCTCCTGTCTATCCCATTCTTCCTCTCTCATGTGCATCTTGCTGTGCTGAAGGTATGGCCTTTTGAAGTGTGCTGCACTCTAATTGGACAAAAATTTAGTGTGGGGCTCGCCGGGTCATTATTACCCACGCTGACCCCCTTGATGGCGGCCAATCCGCATGTCGTTAAGAAAACCTGCCGTTCCCACGACGATGGGAGACATAGTGCTGGGGGTCTGGATTCCGTTAGCTTGTCCCGTAAAAATCAAGGCCCATTTTAATCAATGGACGGAGGGGTCAATTCTGGGCATCCAATTACAACACCAGATGTTGAGCAAGGGTCACCCTGAGCAGCTCATTAAGATTGTTCTGGAGCATGGATATTGAGAGCGACTGCTTCTGTTTGAGCTATGTGTGATTTTTGCCAGCCGCACAGACAAACTGTGTTCATGTCAGATCTATTCTGTGATGGACAACACCTTATTTTGACAAAACTGACCTCAGACCAGTTTCAGCTGGTTAACTTCAATGTTTAAGAGATCAAACTCTTTGCTTACAAATTTTTTACAACTTTTGCTTTTATACACAAAATTTACAGCCATAACTTTTTATAATGTACCGCAAAATAACTTTAAACATACAAGCAGAAATGCCCTGCTCATGTTGTGAGCTGATCAACTAGTTTCTTACAATGTTTCATCATCAAACACGGTCTCCAATTGATCTAGTAAAATTAGGGCAATGATTACTTTCTGCAATATTTACATTTGCATTCACATCACGATGAAGCCTATTGCAATGAAGTTACAAGTATGGTACAAAATCAATGCCAAAAGTGAGTAAACAAAAGTAAACATCTTGTTGAATAGCACTTTAAAAATACCAACGCTAGCAATTCAAGTCTAAAATGCAAGTGCTTGTTAATTCAATGCAATATTTTGTTCAGGTAGTGCTATTCAACAAGCTTTTTATTTCAAATACTTTTGTCATAAATTTTGTTCCATATAAATTTTTATTTCAATTTAAATAAATTTTAAATGAGTTTTAGTTTTATATTTTATCATAAAATATAATTAGTCTTATCTCACATTAGCAAGAATGCCATTTTCCAAACATCAGTGCGGCCCCATTCTCACAAATGTGACATTGATTTTATACAATACTTAAAGGTGCAGTAGGTGATCTGTCTAGTGATGCTAGGCAGTTTTTTTTTGCTATTTACTGATGTTTTGTTGTTAAACTAAATAAAAATATACATTATCGATGCTGTAAAAGTAACCTTATGAAACTAAAAAAAGTCAACGGAAGACTTCAGTAGCTGAAAAACAATTCTGTGCATATAACCCATTTGTAATAACAAAATCTTTTTGTGAATAAAATAGTTTTGAAACATAACAAAACCTCTAAAAGAATCTAAAAGAAATACTTCAGCCATGGTGTCATCCTTCCTCCAGCGTGCAAAAGTAACTCTAATACTCAGGTTTTAAAAATGTTTTGATCCAGCATTTGTTTTTACTGCTCGTATGAGAAAAAAATACCCTTTTTTTCTGTGTTTTATTCCTTAATTAATTTATTTTTGAATAAAGCAGTTAACCACGATTCCATGATGCATACATGAATATGGTCACTTGATTTTTCTAAATGAATCATTAAATCATCAGTTTCAACCAATCACTTGAATGATGCAATGACTTACTAAAGCAAGAACTTTTGCCACCTACTGCCAGTTTAGAGTCACATTTATTTATTAAAGACAGGTAAAAACCATTGGCGCCAATGGTGTAGTGGTTAGTGCATTGACACATGCACTTCGGTGCTCATGGCGATTCAAGTTCGATTCCCACCTTGCGGTCCTAGGCCAATCCTTCCCCCTTTCTGCTCCCCATGCTTTCCTGTCAATAGTCTACTGTGCTATCCATTAAACAATTGAACAATTATCAAAGTAAATTATCATTTATCAAGGACTCTTTTTTTTATTAAAAACAAATATGAAACTGTAATAATATTTAACATTATTACACTTTTTCACTGTTGCTTTGATCAATGTAACAGCCTTAGGGAACATAAGAGAACTTTTTAGAGGGGTCTTATCATGTCGCTTTTTATCTCCAGAATATTAGAATCAGTGAAATCCACATAATATATTTTATCATGCTGCAACGCCAATGGTGCAAGTCAAAAGACAAAAAAGGCATATTGTTATCAAATATACACTACCTGACAAAAGTCTTGTCTTCTTTCCAAGTTTTAGAAACAACAAATAAAAACTTCACTTCTAGTTGATCATCCGGTAAGTGGCTTATATGAAAAGTAAAGGCCTCTAAATTACACTTATTTAACCAAAATAAAATATGATCAGGCTTTGATTTTTAATGATTGAATTAGGACGGTAAGGTCTGACTTTGCTTAGACAAAAGTCTTGTCACTTAACACATATAATGTACAGTATAGAATTTAGAATTTAAAGTCATGGTGCAAAAAAACTTTATATTGTGTCTGACTTCCATGAGCTTGGAGGACTGCATCTATACATCTCTGCAATGACTGATTGCCATCCAGTCTGCAGATCTCTAACACACCCCCATGCTGAAAGTAACCCCAAATCATGATTTTTCCTTCACCAAACTTAACTGATTTAAGATGCAGGTTCCAATTGGTCTTCTGCAGTATTTGTGATGATTGGGATGCAGTTCAGCAGATGATTCATCGGAAAAAAATCTACCTTCTGCCACTTTTCCATATGATCAACTAGACGTGCAGATAAAAAAGTGCATGTAAACACACTGAAAAGGATGAAATCAAAATCTATAATGTATCAGGTAAAAAGCACTTCTAAATGTACACAATAATCGCTCTGCATTGCATTATTGAAGCCTTTCTTGCACATTCAGCGACAACAAGCTTAATGTTACACAATAATACTTGACATGGAATTCCGCCAAAATCCATGTAAGGTCAGTAATTAAAGAAGCTAAACAAAACACTTCTCCTGGCACTTGGCTTTCCTAGTCTCTGGTAGGAGATCTTAAACATCCTCATTCCTGCTTTAAGCAAGATCATCTCCTGTCTGTCTATCTGCACTGTCAAGCCTATTGCTGAATCACTGTAAAACACTTTGGGTGGAGGCGGGAAGAGGACCAAGTTTCGGTACAAGATTATACATTTTTTTAAAGAGCACAGGAGGGGTGCAGTCAAGAACAAATGCTCTTCCCAAGCTAACACTCCTTATACAAGGATACTATAGTTAAAGAGCTATTAGGGAAGGAAAGTGGGATCAAATTCTGTCTTGAGCTACCGTATCATTTAAAAGACTTGACTTTTGATAAATGAATACATCTATTTAGCATCGATTTAAGCTTTAAATAATAATGCGATAAATGCATAAATTATAAAGTGATAAAAATGTACTGATACTAAAACATTTTAGTTACAAAATAGCTGTATGTCATATGCAGTGCACATTTTCTATCTACATCTATTTATTGTTCTGTATAACATTATGTAATTAATTCAATATGTTTCTTTGTTCATTTGTTTTCATTCTTTTATTTATTTTTGCTACATATTACTTATTTTGCACTATTTTCTGTTAGTTTGTGCTATATATTGTTTGCCATATAGAATATTTGTTTGTTCCGCATTTATTGTGTATTTTGGAAATTATTATATTTTGTATTTATAAATTCATAAATATAACAGTTATTATAAATTAATTATAATACATACTATAATATGACTATAATTATTATATGACTGCTGTAAGTTCAGCTTTGCCATGACAGAAATAAATAGCATTTTAACATAAATTAAAAGAGCAACATTGTTGTTATTTTTCAGAATGTTATAACATTTGTTTTATGACTTCAGAGTATCATAACAAAATATTTCAAACATCAAATAAAAAATAACAATACCCTTTGAACATGTTTTGTAAGGTTAACAATATAAATACAATTAGATCCACTTGTTTGGTAAACAAAGTAAGCTTCTCATAATAATGTGTGAAATTTCTGCCATGAAAATCATGCACACCCAGGCAGATAGGTTCACATAATTTGCTTCTGCATCACTAACTACATGGCGCAGGAGATTGGTTGCTATCACCTTGGCAGCCAATGAGCTTGCTCCTCATCAGTTTAAATGCTCTATGTCATTTTACACTGTTAAGCTGCAGCGTGTTTTCAGAGACCCTCCTTCACCCCAGCTCCACCTATGTTTAGAACTGCTACGGGGTTACATGTGTATTAAGTTTGCAGCAGCAGCGTGTTATACTCTCAGACGGCATGTCTGTGTATATACTGGCAATAGCAGGTCTCGGTTCTTGCTCTCCATAATAATCAAAGCAGCAGCAGTGTAGAAGATCTATACCGCCAAGACCAAATACATCAACATTGCCATATACATATTTATAACCATATCAAATCCCTAGTGTTCATGACAAAAATCTACTAAGACAGAAAATAGTATTTTACAAACTGTATTGTACAAAAATCATATTACATTTGCATATTAGTAAATAATGTTACTGAAGTTAATATAAAAACAAAATGTATGTGTGTATATATATATATATATATATGTATGTATATATATATATATATATACATACATATAAATATACACATACACACACATATATATACACACACACACATATATAC
>CAIGQZ010035027.1:15910245-15928787 GCA_903798205.1 Danio tinwini
CACACACATACCTATATTTACATATGGCAACTTTATATAGCATAATTTATACACAAGAGTAATTCAAAGTGCTTTATTTACTCAATTATAGGCAAAAAATGTGGATTTTCACCATTTGACTAATCCATTAGCTCCAAAACATTACTTTGCCTTTAGGTTATTTTGACTTTTCAGTCCTAGAGCCCTTTAAAGACACACCTGAGTGAGTGACACGTGTTTGTTCATCAGCATCAGTGTAAATGGCTTTAGGTGGCTCAGCATCTGCACTCAGCACTCATGTAAATGTTACACCGAAGGATTTTTAGCATCTAGCCTCTCCTGAATTTCCCCTGGAGGAAATCATTCCCATTACTGACACCACTAAGAGAAACTGCCTTGCTTTTATCCTGTCAGCTTTGATCAGCACATCCCAGAGGAATCGTCTAGCTGCAGCATGTCAATCATTGTGAAAAATACTTCAATCGTTTCTGCCATTGTTACTGTTATTATAGGCACATTCATGTAGATGGAAGATCCACTGATCTGATTAGCTATTGTATCTGTCTTCTTTCCCTCTAGGAATACCCAATGTTCTTTATATATTTTTTTCTCTTTTTAACATATTTTTGCTCTCCAGGCTGGGGATCTGCCTGCCTTTACTTGAGAGACACAGACACACATTTACAAACATGCCTGCAGCTTTAATGTACAGTTCCCAAGTGTTCGCATTACAACTGCTCACACAGCTTATATTTAAGGCATTTAGAAACAAGCAAATGCTTTTAAATTGTCTTATATTTCTTTTCTAGATGTTCCAGTGTCATCTTTTGATCTTTAATTTGTCTCTTTATTTCTGCTCTATCATCTAGATCATTTTTGCAATCAAGTAGCACTGTTTATGTTAGATTGTTACTGTAGGTATTAGCCTGTAGTATGTTTTTGTCATTTATAACGCACTGAATTGAATCTAGTGTGACCTATTCTGACTTCTGACCAATTAACTACTTATGTGTGATTAATAAAAAAAGCCAAGGTATAGAACAAAAAAAACAACAACAACAAAAAAAACAATATAGAATATATAAACAAACAAACAAAAAGTAAAAAAAATATATTTGCAAAAACCATAGAAAATGTATGGTGCGAATCACGTAGTGATATAGAACTAATGAGATATTTAACTATAACAGGAAGAGCGAATAATCGATAGATGAGCAATATCACACTAGTAGCAGTGAGATGTGGCTGTATATCGGCACTGGCGGGAGGTGTGCGTTGGCACAAAGCCACACACAAAGTGCCTTAGTGTCCCATCCCTGGCAATATACAGCCACAACGCCCTGCTAATAGTGTAAATAAAATAGAAAATCAAACATGGAGAGTATAAAAAACCTTTTGCATGAGAAACTACTTCTACCATTGCTTCACATCTGCAGCTAACGTCAGAACAGCAGAAACCTTGCTACTTCACAAATGTCACTTTAGAGCTAGTATTTGAATGGTTTTCTAGCATAATATCTAAACTGATGACAATGCAGGTGATTTTGCTGACATTTTAAGATTATAAGCCTGAATGGCATGAAACTCCATCAGTCTAGAAACATTTCCTAATACATCTCTGTTGCAATCAGAATACCACAATAATTAACTCTGAAAAAGCCAAAGCAACACAAACACTACCCGATTACTGTTGTGTTTGCGATAAGGAAAAATGCTAAACACAGGCAGGCATTTCGTCTTTCTTTAATTTTCGGAACTATTCTGCAGTAACAAAAACAGGAGACGCATTAGAAACAAACAGATGGCCAACCAAAAAGTAACTGAGGGTTATACAAAGAGTGGCCAACACAAAATATATACATTCCTGATATAGGTACTAACCTTATAAATAAACTCCATAGTTGCAATCTAACATTCTCACCTAAAAAAGCCTCAAAAGTACATTATGTTGTCCAACAGCTGCAATATTTGTCAAACTGTAGTGAGTTTATTGATCGGCTGTCACTTTGTAGGCGGAGTAATACATAAGAGTGAGGAGGCTGCACGAGTTCTGATATTGCTGAATATCGCACGACTATCAGCCAGTCAGATTTAGACAGAGCTGTTGTACAAAACTTTATATATATATATATATATATATATATATATATAGACAGGGCTTTACATTAACACCCGCCAACCTGCCAAATGCGGGTAGATTTCGGTTGTGGCGGGTTAGACAGCTGCTCCCACTAGCCATTTTTGCTGGCTGAAACTCATTTTTAAATTGCCAGTGCTGGCTCGTCGTCACTACAGATAAGACTGTTAGTTTATGACCGTTTGTCTATATGCGTACAAATGTGATCTTATAATCAAGAAGCAGCACGACTGACAAAAACAGCTTTTCGTGCGAGCAAAAAAACAGGTGAATAACAAATGAGAGGATCACACGCACGGTGAGACAGGCTTTTCTCACTTATTGACGAGGGCATTAATTAATTATCAAAAATAAAAACAAATGGCAAATACAATAAATGTGCACAGTGACAGAAAGGTTACATTTTGCAGAAATAACAATTTTGAAAACATACTATTATTTCAAATAATCCAATACGGCCAATACATTTTTGGGAGATATGCACTACATACTAGCACTAGCACTGATAGAAATGCAAATACATGCTTCAACGGTTTACACACAAATGTACTTTGCGACATTCAAAACCTGTCTGACTTCCCAGGCCACAAGGAATTTGCAGAGCTCCTCAGAAACCTGCACAGATTTCCAATGAATTGGAATGTCATTCACAAAGTTCAACACATTCTTGTGCCTTTTGTGAATTAGATAATGATATCATAATGATAATGATATCAAATTAGTTTTTGTGACTATGTAAAATAGTTGTTTCGTCATGAGATTGGGCTGAAATAATTAAATAAAGCTTTAGCTACCAATACAATCAAGTACCCTCAGCTTAGATGTTCTCTTCTGTAAAACTAAATCATAGAAATAAAAAAATTAATAATCACTCACAATAAAATAAAAAATAATATAAAACTAAGATATTTGCCACTGAACTCTATAAATTCTCCCACATTGAACTTTTGATAATGTGATGAGCGTCCCGAAGGATTATCAGCGTCACCCAGAAAACAAAGGAGAAACAACTGCCAAAGTTAACACCTTTCAATGACGTAGAAGCCTTTCTACCAATGTTTGAAAACACAGCTCATCGTGAAGGCTGGCCACCCGAGGACTGGGCTCACGCCTGTTAACTGGCAAGGCCCAACAACCCTTCTTCTCCCTCCCTACAGCCTCATCAGAGAGTTATCCAGATGTAAAGAGAGAGATCATGAGCCGGTTGGGATTGTCATCAATCTGCGCAGAACAGGGTTTTTCCGAATGGGAGTATAAACCCCGAGTGCCAGCCCATGCCCAGATAGTGGAACTCACACAAATGGGACATCACTGGTTGTTGGAGGGCAGTCCCACAGCGGAACCATAGCGGAGCGTGTGATCGTGGATGGGGTGCTTCAAGCTCTCCCTTGCTCACACCGACAGGTGGTCAAGCATGAGGAACCCCATAACTTCCCTGGACCTGGTGGAGGCCATTGAGAGGCTGTATTGTTCACAGTGACCAACCATATAGAGCCCTGGAGGCCAACATCAAGGTCAATGAAAAACTGATTTGGGCCCTAGACTCAGGCAGTGTTCTACCTCCACGGAGAAACACAAAAACGCTCCTTCCCAGTTCCTGTGTCCATGGGGACTCCCAACATGTTTCCACACAATGGGTGACAATCTCTACAGCCCTGGGGGCTTGGCCTATTGAAGTTGGACTAGTGGAGGACCTCCCGGTCCCAACCCTTATCGGAAGAGACTGGCCAGGATTTGATTGCCTGCTCGTGACAGCAACACAGCCTGCCAGCCTACAAGGTAGGTGCCAGAGACGAAAAACCAGTCGAGGACCCCATCAGCAACTTGCACTGGTAGCCACAGACAGTGGAAGAGATGGTAAGCCCCTCCCCTCTCCTCAGGTAACGGGAGCTAATGGGAGCTCTTCTCAGCTAATGGTTGACCTTTGCCAGATACTGCAGGTAAAGCAGTTGAGGACCACAGTGTACCACCCACAGACAGACGGGTTGATCGAGCAGTTCAACCTAACGCTAAAACAGATGTTAAGGAAAGTAATGGCTGAAGACAAACGTAACTGGGCCCTCATGCTGCCTTATGTCCTCTTCCGCATATGAGAACTTCCCCAGCTCTCAACTGGCTTTACACCCTTTGAGCTCCTCTTTGGCCGTCAGCCCCACGGCCTTCTAAATGTGGCTAGGGAAGCCTGGAAGCAGCAGCTGGCAGCCCATAGTTTCATATTTGAGCATGTGAGACAGATGAGGGAGAAGATTGATCAGGTCATGCCATTAGTCTAAGGTCTGGTTAAAGCCCAACAGGGCCACTATGACCGGTCAGCCCAACCACGGGAGTTTCAGCCTGATCGCAAATGCCTCCTGCTAGTTTTTTGCCATCTAAGAAGGTCCCTTTACCATCCCGAAAAAAATTGGGCCAGTCATATATTGGGTTAGGCAACCTGGCAAAAGAAGAGCTGACCAACTACTTCATGTCAATCTTCTTAAAAAATGGGTAGGGACCAGGGTCCAGTTTACAGCCTTCGCCACCTCCGATCCTGTGGTTGTTGATGTCAACCCCCACCTCTCAGCTGCGCAGAAGGGGGAGCTCCATTACCTGGTCAGTCAGTTCTCTGATGTGTTCTCAGTGCTCCCGAGTCGGACAAACATAATTCGGCAACGGCCTTACCGAGTCCCTGAATCTCGTGGGCAAGCTATTGAGGAGGAAGTGAAACAAATGCTAAAGTTAGGGGTGACTGAGTCGTCACGCAGTCCATGGTCCATCCCAATAGTAATGGTACCAAAATCTGGATAATGGATATTTTCCTCCGGCCTCATTAAGCCTATGTTGCTGTAAAAGGATCCTTCTGACTCTGGACTAGGAGCGGTCCTGTCCCAGATCCCGGAAGGTGAGCAGCATCCAATCTTGTATATCAGCAGGAAACTGCTCCCAGCCGAGAGGAACTATGCTAAAGCGGAGAAAAGCTCCGGCCATAAAGTGGGCAGGGTAGTCCTGGAGCTGCAATATTACCTCCTGGACCACAGCTTCACCCTTGTCACTGACCACGCTCCACTACAATGAATGGCTCGGGTCAAATATACTAACGCCAGGATGACTCGATGGATCCCCGCGACATCGGGTCGGAGTCACCAATGCAGATGGCCTCTCTCGAGTCTGGGCAGCTTTTGCAGGTCTGTCAGGGGTCATTCCCCTCCCAACTCCTAAATCACCCCTTCTGTCTCACGTCACCTCTAGGACCAGGACGAGCGTCCCCAAGGATCATCAGCGTCGCCCAGGAAACAAAGGAGAAACAACTGCATGCCCTCAACACTAGCTGATTGATTCCAGCTGCAGCCCATCATTTACATTTAGCTCTCCATGAGAACAAGTGTTTACCCGATCTCTCTCTATTTCCTGAGACAGCGGCTGAGAACCTGCCAGAACCACAGGGGCACTACACTGATCCACTGCCAAACTGGGAAAAGATCACAGAGAACCAGAGCCACCAACCTGAACTCACCAATGGGAAAATCCCTTTTGTAAATAAACCACCTTCCGGGGCATTTACATGAGCTCTCACTTGTTGTGTTTTTTCTCCCTGTGACAATATATATAGATGACAATAAATTTTGATAAATACAGCATTGGGTTATGTCATAGTTATGAATATGATACTTCAAATTTGGCATTGACTACATTGTAGCTGATTAATGTTGAAACACTTGACAATTTGGGCGATCACACCCACAGGCTGTAACACAATCCACTGGACCTTCTGATTGCAGGCCATGCTTTTTGACATTCATTCACCTAATGATTAACACTGAAACCGACTGACCCTCTCGACTGAAAGAGAAACGCATAAGGAGAGATAAGACTGTGAGACCTACTTACCACATAGTCCTAAATATATCCACCACTGACCATTTTCAATACATTTGAGCTTTCCCATAGAGATTACATGTTGGATGTATATGTGTGTGTGTGTGTAGGCATGTCCCAGTTTTAACTGGGTCTCTACTACTGGGCATTCGGGTGGGTGATCTACTATTACAAGTCTGTAAAATTTATCATATGACTTTTACAAAATAAGAAGAATGAAATCATATTAACATTTATCTAATGTTATTAGCCTTTAGGGTTTAACAAATACATAGCTTTTCTGTCTAACAAAAATATATATAATTTAAATAATTTCCAACAATGTCTGACTACTATTAAATGCTTCTTTTTGGTGAAATATACAGTAAAATTATAGTCTATTTATTAAGCTTGCATTAATCAAAAATGTATTTTAGTGAATTAAAAACATTTAAAGTGACCAATATATTATTCAATATTTATTTATTTTATTTTCGGCTTAGTCCCTTTATTAATCAAGGGTCACCACAGCGGAATGAACTGCCAACTTATCCAGCATATGTTTTACGCAGCAGATGCCCTTCCAGCCGCAACCCATCACTGGGAAACACCCATACACTCTCATTCACACACATACACTACAGACAATTTAGCTTACCCAATTCACCTATGGTGCATGCTGTTGGACCTAAAATCGGGGCACCCGGAGAACACAGGGAGAACATGCAAACTCCACACAGAATATTATTCAATACATTAACGGGTAATATTAGTGATTCAAAAATATGTATGATCAATATATTTTGATGTCAATTATGAAACACAGCTTATGTTATGTTATTTTGTTTTAATGAATAGTTCAAAACACCCAATTTTAATATTATAAATTATTTTATTATTATAGTCTTTATTTTACCAGGAAAGAAGCATATTGAGCTCACATGAGTTTACCAAATAACAAATGACATCATTCATCTATCAATACACAATTTAAATGAAATTACATTTATATCTAGTCAGAACATGTACAGACCAATGTTTTCAAATCATTTAAAATATAGATTTTAAATACATATAAGTAGGGCTGCACAATATATCATTTTAGCATCGATATTGCAATGTGTGAATCTGCAATAGTCACATCACAGGATGTGTAATGTGGAGTCAGGATTATAGTTTATCAGGCACAACAGTTCAGAACACATGAAAATTTTGGAGTCATTTCAGGTTTACCACAATAAAGCGAACGTTTATCAATTGCTTGTGTTTTTAAGAGCTGTGTAAACATTTTAAGTGAGTTTAAAGCATTTAGGCACAAGGAATTATTACGTTTGTAGCTTTAACAAAGGTAAATTGTACTTAATTTTTTACACAATGAACAACATACAGCTTTAGCTTCTATTTCTGTACCTGTACTGTTAGACTTCATTTGTGTATTTTCTTTATTGATCTCTGCTTGTTAATTATTATATTTCATGCAGATGCACTCCCCTACAAAATTATCCCAATCAATCAAAATTATTCATTAAGTCATCTTGTGAAATGTTGCAATATAAATAAAAGAAAATCAAGATATTGCAATGTGTGTTTTCTTCCAATATCGTGCAGCCCTACATATAAGTTTTGTTGAAACCAACTGTTGAAACCAACTGTAACATTTACATTGCTCTTAATAATTTACACCAGTAAAACAGAAAAAAAGCATTAATATGCGGGGGGGAAAGCCAATTACACTGTAAAAATGTAAAATAATAAAATGCTAGTAGAGCCAAAAAATTATTAAAAAAATAAAAAATAAATTGAACACATATTTTTGCATGGTCTTAGTTAAGAAGATTTAAAATATACTTTGAAAATATTACGCTTTTGATTTAAGTCCCGAAATTGAAGATACATATTTGTCTGAAATATGTAAGAATTTGTTTTCTAAATGTACTTCATTGAGTGTTCATGAACTCAATTATAAATTCATTAACAGAATTTATCTTGCATCCTTACGTCAGAAATATTTTGCAGAAACTCCTCTGATCTTTGTTTTAACTGTAAAAGAATGCAAAGGATCATTCCTTCACTGTTTCTGGTATTGTGACAAAATCATCTATTTTTGGAGGAAAGTACATCAATTCCTACAAAGGCTCTTTAAGATAAAATGTTTTTTTTTTCTGGAATTTTATTTGTTATATGGTGGAGTAAAGAATGTTAAACTCCCACACCAAGCATTTGTTTCAATCTTGGTCTATCTGGCAAATAAATTTTTACTTTTGTTGTGGTCAAACTCACGCATGACCAGTGTTGGGGAAAGTTAATTTTGAAAGTATGCATTACAATATTGAGTTACGTCCCGAAAAAAGTAACTAAGTGCGTTACTTAGTTACTTTTTATGGAAAGTAATGCCTTATATTACTTTTGAGTTACTTTTCCGTTGCTTTTCCTTACCTGGCTGAGGTTCGATCTCTTTCAGCAGGTGTTTTTTCAACTTTTTTAATCAAGAAGCTCTGCATTTAACAACCACCTATATAACCTACACCTTCATTTTCCAAAAAAATGTAGGATAAAATTATATTTTGAGAACTTTCTGAACCCAGAGCTATACATGCTGTATATACAGATTATTGACAGCATGTAATGTGTTTGTTACTTTCGAATGTTTTAATATTATTATGTTGTGTTAATACTTAAGTAAACTCACTGTCTATTGAGATAAAGACTGCAATAAAGCCTAAGTACTAACAAGAAATAATTTATTGATTTAAAAAATTTATTAAAAAACCTTTAAAAACGTTTAACAACAAAATGAACAGTAGAACAATAAAAACATCCCCAAATCAAAATAAATCTTTGAGCTTTATAAATTGAATAAATAGCTTCACATGGCCTTAACAAATGTGTAAATCGTCTACCAAAAGAGAAATAATCGTATTATATTACAAAACGTAGTTGCTTCTACAGTAACGTTAGACAGTGGCTGCATCTCCTCAAGTCATTGAACTTTTGATGTATGTCATAAGCAGGGTAAAGATTTATAAGTAACACTTGTTACGTAATAATATAACTTTTCCAAAGTAATGATATAAAGCATTACTTTTAAAAATAAGTAATATTATTTTAGTTACTTTTTAAAAAATGTAAAGCGAGTTACTTTTTACCTTGCTTAATTGGCTTAAAAAACATATTGCAGAATAAAAATGACCTTGGGTTGAATCACACACTCAATGAGAGAGCGTGCTGCGAGGGAACAGACAGTCGGTTTGCACTTATCATCATCATCATCATCAACTTCAGGTCTTCTTTTTCACAGCAGATGAATCGGTGTAGTGTTCTAGTAACTGAATATCTAAGGATATGGGGTTATTTCGAGTCAGAGGAAGTATCCGGTATGTTAGTACTCACTGAAGACGCAAACCATTTTACTTGGATCAATTTAATGAACTGGTTCGACCAGATCACTTACAAGATCTGGTTAAAACAAGCGATTTATTTACGAATCGCCCGTCATCACAAACAGTCAGAATGGCAAGCCAGAGACTTACATTTTTGCTATGGATTCTTGTTATTTTTAATTTATTGAAGAAAAGAAGTGAACTGTTGTTAAGTGTAGATTATGTGCAAGTAAAAAATCTTGACAACTTCAAGAAACATGATTGACATTTGACCAAAAAAAAAAAAAAAACTGGATGCGAAGCACTACACCCTCACGCCACCTCCAGCTAAACAACAAAGGATTGACATCAGTTCACATTCTCCAGGTAAAATAATTAATTTGACCAAACTAAAAGAATGGTTATAGCTTTTACTGTTGGCAGCTATGGACTCCTTTTTGGCATTACATTAATAATCTCTCCTGATTGTCTATTCTATGGTGCATATTTTAGCTCCTAGCATGACTGTATTATCCTGTTTACTTGTTTGTATATTTCCCATTTATTTCCTACTGTATAGTTGAGACTGTATTTGTATGTGCAGATGTTTTAAAATAAGGAACGATTAATAATAATAATAATTATTATTATTATTACTATTATATATACAATTATATATATATAAACGCCTTTTTAAATCTAGCCACATGCCACATTTCAAATAACTAATGTTGACTGGATAATACGTCCAAATCCTGCTAACAGTATACAATTTAAACTTGAGCCTACTAAAAAAACAAGTAATATTTTGAAGAAACAAATTAAATGAACAGCAAATAATTAGTTGTAGAATCAGTAGTTCCAAAATAATAATTAGCAGATTTTTTCCTATTATTACTAGTATAATAAATTTAATAAATCTGAATCAATCACCGATATCCAGTCCTTAATTGGAAAGAACTAAAAACTCTGCCAAAACAATCCCGACAAACTTTTTTTCCAGTTCTTGCTTTGTGTGTGTGCAATCGAGGATGCGAACGAGTAAGTGTGTCCCACTGTGTGAGAAAGTGACAGCTACAAAAGTGTGTTGCGACAGGCATGTATGAATGCATGCGCTCTCAGAATCAGTGTGACATGGAGCACAGGAGGAGCCTGGCGACCTTTGACCTTCGATGTCAGAATCAGACAATCGTAAAACAAAGACAAGAGAAGCTTCAAACCCTTTTCACCTCGACGGCATCGGTAAAAATCTATGTGTGTGTGTTTACTTTTGCGATAAGATGTAAACAGAGTAAAGAGCAGGAATTTCTACTAGCAATAGATGCCTGGCTGTGTGACCTCCAAACACAGATACATGCATGTGTGTGTATGAAGTTGAAGGTGTTAGATTACAGAAATAGAGCGGTCTGTGTGTCGCCGGTGTTATCAGTTGCTAAGCTCTTATTAGCTGTGTGCTTTGAAGATGTCCTAATAGCTCTGCTGCAGGGGCTACGACTACAGAGTCTCTCTTTCACTTATTGATTTATTGAACAGCGGGTTTTCCCCATCATAACACTCTTTCTTTAGACCTCTTGTTCATGTTAGATTGTCTAATAAAGGGACACTTGCAATTACAGGTTCACTCACTGGATTAAGTGTGTGTTGATAAACCTCTGGCTGTAAGTGAAGTGGAGCTGACTTAGGTTTGCACGATACTCGAAAAATGTGATATGTGATGTTGGAAAATCGATAATTCTTACGATATAACATTTCCCTAGAAAAATACTTTATTAATAATTTTTTTATCATTTACTTAATGATATTACAATAAACAGGTAAAGGATTTTTCAGATCTAATTAATTATAATTCAGACGAAAAAAAACAGTGTCAAGGTGCAAACATGTAGCCGTTAAAACAATATGAATGAGTGAAAACCTCAGCAGATATTCTGACTAATAGGCTGTTGTCACCCAGCAGACTAACAACATCATAAGACATTAATATCAGGTTAGATTAAGATCATCATCATCTAAGGACAATGTTATTTTGACAGTCAATTATGCCGACATTGATACTTTGTGGATTGTAGGTTGTGTTGGAAAGTGATCAAAATCCAACGTCGAGCCAACATCTTAAACCAACATCATATTGACGTCAAATACTGGCATTTATTCGTCAGGTATGGCAACCAAAATCCAGCGGCTGATAGACGTCATATTGGTAACGTCCACACAACATCAAGCTGTAACATTATAATATTTTATTGTTTTTAGGTTGCGTTGGAAAGTAACCAAACTGCAACATCTGTCCCATATTGGACATTGACGTCCGTCATACGTTGGGTTCTGACGTCAACCCGATTTTCTTTTCCAAACAAAACACAACGTCCCACGATGTTGGGATACAACGTCAATCTGACCTCAAGTGCCTGCTGGGCATTTTCTTCTCTTGTCTTGACTCCAGCCATAAGTATTTATTTTCAGCTCTGTGTACATTTTTGGGTCGCTCCAGCCAATAGCAGAACAGCAACTACTTAGGAGGCCCCATCTAACTGATCTAATTTAGATAATCAATCAGTACATTAAATAAATGTAATTTATTACACATCTGTGATATGTACCCCATATTGCATATACTATTATCTTGATAATGATACTTTTGTGATATATATTGTGCAGCCCGGAGCTGCTTGATTATGGTAACAATCCTTAATCAGTTAAAATCAAAGTCTTAAAAATTATAAGTAGTGGGCAATAATACCAACATTTTATTTCAATTTAGATATTGAAATAATAAAATAAAAAGAATAGATATAACAAAAGCTCAAAAGTAATTTCAACAGGAAAATAAATATATGAATGAAATGAAACGCAGGTAATGACAAGTCCCACAGATTTAAGTATCAGTGTCAGACCTGTTCTGGGAAAAGTGGTATCAGTGCGACAAAAAAGGCTGGCACAGTTGTGTTTGTAAAATTTAAGCACTGACTTATATTTAAGCACTGATTTCGATACTTAAGCAAAAAAAATACAATCTTATTTAAATTAAGGAAAAAGTTGTGAAAAGATTATTAGAGAAAATAAAAACACAAGTAAACAATTGACAATACAACAAAACAATAATCATGCTAGTCTATCAAACACTTTAAATAATTGAATCCTTGATTGGTGTGAATGGATCAAAAGAGCACACAAGAAGAAAACATGCAATTTTAGTGATTAGAGCATTTGCATATTCTACAACTTGCATCGTCAAGCCATCTGATTATTTAAGGAGTATACTTTAGCCTTCTAAGAGAAAACGACATGGCTCAGACCTTCAAGCTTCACACGGCACGACAGTCAGGGGTGTCCTAGCTGACCTTCTGGACCCCCAGAGCCCGTCTGACTGACTCTGTCTAATTCTCAGTGCCTAGTAATCCATTAACACGGTCAGTTAAGTTTGGTGGGAAGCAAACCATTAACGCATGACAGACAACAGTTTGCTAAATAAAGGGGAAAAATATTGCTTGTTTATTTCCTGCGCGCTAGAAACATATTCTCACCAGAAACAGAGAGACAGGAACAATTTGCTGCCAAATATTTATTGTCATTTAAGACATCAAAGGAGCAGCAATAATTATAAACGGGAATAAAATAATAATTAGAGGGAGCATTTCATTTAATTAATTATATCACATTACGTATTATAATTGTATAATATGAGCATTCAGAGGATTCTCCTTAATTAAAGGTAAAAACAATATAGATTACGCCAAAGACATTAATTTATTCAGATGCAACACTATATTTGCATTAAAATTACTTCTTTGTACTGTTGAAACAGTTTTGTAGTTAACATGAATAATTTAGATTTTTTATAAAATACTGAAATGCTTTTCCATATCTCAGTTAAATGTGCAAAGACAACTATATGTGAGACATATGCAGGATCATTTCTAAAAAAAAAGAAATATATATATATATATAATTTAATTATGGTTTTTACTCAGTACTATTTGTAATATGCAATATCACCTTTAAGCATTAGCTAGAATACACAAAACAAACATATGAAAAAGAAGTGTAAAACATTAACACTGAAATATAATACTAACATTAGCTGAAAATTGAACATGCTGCTAGGGCTACTAGATAAAATAAATTTAAGCACTAAATGTTTGGACGAAACCTACAAAATAAAAAATAAACAAAGACTAAATATTAGTATAAAAATGTCCTAATTGTTATGATAACCAGCGATCGAGCAGTTGCAAATTACTGGAGAACTACAATTCGGGCACTGAACTGAACTAAAACTCCCAGAACTCTTTGCACTCGTCAATTCCTGCTACAGCTGACAACAATC
Organism: Danio tinwini; assembly: GCA_903798205.1. Classification (NCBI taxonomy): domain Eukaryota; kingdom Metazoa; phylum Chordata; class Actinopteri; order Cypriniformes; family Danionidae; genus Danio; species Danio tinwini. The sequence continues at coordinate 15,923,879 of CAIGQZ010035027.1, forward strand.
CGGACATGGACACACACACACAGCTGTAGCTCATCTTCACTGATTACATGGACTATATATACACCTCACATTCACATACACATTGCTAAGTCTTGTTTCTCCCATGAACATTACTAAGCATTTTCCCACTGTTTGTCTTGCCATGTTTTTGATCCTTGTCTTGTTTAGCGTTTTGATTCTTTGCTGCCTGTCCTGACCATTTGCCTGTTTCTGACTACGCACTTTGGATTACCCTTATGCTCCTGTTTTTGACAATTGCCTGCCTGATTTTTCTTGTTAATAAATTGCACGTGGATTCTTCTCTCTTCTGCCAGACAATAATAATTAGACTAACATTAAAATGAAAACTGACAATATGAAATATGTGCCAATAAAATAATATTATACAATTAATAGTAAAACACTGTGGCTCTTTTCTGCGTGTCTGAGCATTTGATTGTGACAACACTGGCTCAACGTGTGTTTGGGGGTGGAGCTACCTGATTAACAATCCAAAGAAAGATAATAGGAATTCTCTGAAAATAACTGTTTTGAAAAATAATTTCTGCAATACCATTTACTGCCACCAGGGAGATAAAAGATAAAAATCTCTTAATTTAGCTTTAAGCATAACCATTTTTGTCACTATAGGTGCAAATTAATCTCCTTGTCTTTAAGATAAAGATCAGCACTGTGCAATTAGCGGATTTCTAATTAACTTATTTCTAAATGGCTGATCCCTAACCCAACCCATCAACTCCTTTTATCTGCAAGGCAAAACACAAGACATAACCTGTTTTCACACTCAACATGCTACCAAGCCAGAGCTCTCACGATTGAATTTCCAGTTTTAAACACAACCAAACTCCTTTAATCTCCAGCCACTCATGCGCTAATGCAATGACTTTAATCAAAGAGATAACAGTGCGCTGTGACACTGGAAAACGTCCGGTCGCACTTTATACAATTCTGATGTTTCGATTTAGCAGAGAGTGTCAGAGATTGTGTGCAACTGTGGATTATTATGGAAAAATCTACTGTACTGTAGGTTACATACAGTTGAAGAGTCCATTCGATGTTGTATTCTTCTCTAATTTCCTGTCAAAGAAATTCTGTTATATTTTAATCACCCTTTACTTTTTCAAACCTTTAGAGTTTCTGTTTTCTGTTAAACACGAGAAAAAAAATAAATTATTGAATTATTGAAATCTGTAAACATTGACTTTCTTTAGTATTGTTTTTTCCTACTATTGAAGTCAATAGTTACAGGTTATGAGCTTTCTTCAAGATATCTTCTTTTGTGTTCAACAGAAAAGAAACTCAAAGGTTTGAAACCACTTGAGGGGGAGCAAATTTTAGTTTTTGGATGAACTATCTCTAAATCCTTCTTTCTCCACCTGGACGAATGTGTACACCAAAACAGTAGAAAACGGATCTAAAGCACACACTTTAGGGAATCCAAAAATGAACTGCATCTCTTCTACCAAGTGCTACTGTAAACTCATTTGGCACATGTATATATCATTTAAATGCAGGTTTATGATGACACAATAGGATGTCTGTGTTGGTTATCTGCACAGCTGTGTGGTTGTTAATCTCCAGATGTCATCTCACTATTGATGGAGTCATTTCTCCAGGCAGAGCTGGAGGAAATGAAGAGTACTTTCTACCTGGTTCATTTACAGCAACTTGCTCTCTCTCTCTTTCTTTCAGATACACAAATGCACTATTGCTCATTCATACAAACACTAAATCACTTTAGATCAGAGTACAAGAGTATAAGTGCTCTTCGGTAATTAAATGTAAAATTATACGGTTTAATATAGTTTTATTGTCATACACAATGCCATTCACAAGTATTTAAGCTGGACTAAGCCAAATTTCCTTTGGCTTAGTCCCTTATTTATCAGGGGTCACAACATCAGAATGAACTACCAACTAATCAAGCCACAACCCATTACTGGAAAACCCATACACTCTCGCATTCACACACACACTCCTACACTACGGGCAATTTAGCTTACCCAATTTACTTATAGCGCATGTCTTTGGAGTGTGGGGGAAACTGGAGCACCTGGAGGAAACCCACGCAAACACAGAAAGAACATGCAAACTCCACACAGAAATACCAAATAGCCCAGCCGGGAATCAAACCAGCAACTTTCTTGCTGTGAGGTGACAATGCTTCAAAAGTAACATATAAAGCGTAGTATGAATATTGTATTTTGAATATGTTACCATGGTACTATTATGCTTTTAAACATGCATCATAGTATAATGATACGTTTCAAAATGAACAATATTACCATTTGCACAGCCTGCAAAAGCCCAACAAAAACAACAAATAATGTTTTAAAGGCAAGTTTAGAAAATAACTGTTATTAACCTACTATGGAACTATGTGAGTACTTCAAAAGCCAAAATTCAGAAAGGAGTCTAGTTTGAGTCACTTTGTCTCTCAGCACAAAACACCATATGACAAATAAAAGTGCATAACAGAAAGAGACCAAATATAAAGAAAGACTTGAATAGCTTTGAATTGCTTGATAATATACAGTAGCTCTTTATTGAGGAGGTGAAGCTCTCCTTCCTCTCTATGCAATCTCAGGATTTATTGGGTGGACCCATATATTTTCACAAATTCTTTTTTTGCAAAATCCTGGTATTACCGTGCATAAAAAAATTATGATGCAAGGCTCAAACAGCATCACCAAACTGTTGACTTGTGCCTAGGGATGCTCAAAATAACCGATTAACTGTTAACCGAAAGGGTGCGTTTGTAACCAATTAATGGTATCAGTTAAATGATTAAAAAATATTATTTTATATTTTTTTAAAAGTTTGGTTGCATAAGGGACCGATTACAGCCAACGTGCTTTTTGTGTTGAGAAGGGCATTTTTTGAATGTTTTGCGCACCTCACCTTATGCTGTTGCTATTTTTAGATCCCGCAGTATACCATATTACCGTATTACCGCCCAAGCCTAGTTCACAGTGTTCGAAATGTACCGTGGCCTTTGGGGGAGCCCTTTTTTTTGGGGGGTGGGGTGGGGGGTGTTTATAAATATTCATATAATTGTAACTAATATTCCAAAGTAGGCTAAATGAACAAAACACCACAAGTTTGGTTTTACTTTCTCACTAAAAAGCGCTTGTTTTCCCATTAATGACTTTCTTTAACCCTTGAAAATATCTTTTGAGGGATTTTTTTTACATGCAAAAACAACAGCAGTCTAAACAACAGAACATAATTGTCTAATTTTACCTGCAGTGCTTCTGTGAGAGTAATACATTCGTATAAAATCAACAAACACTAATGTTTCACTTAACAACTAAATAAATAAATAACCTCATCATGTGGCCTATCATTTTTCTATTCACTCTATAAGTTCAACATGATGGCATTAAGAACAGCATATGCTTTTTATTTTACATAGGCCTATAGAATGTCATGGGATCTCACTTTTCACTCCGGTAAAACAATTGCAATTCGAAAATGAAAGAAACACCATTGAAAGGGGTTCCATTTTGTCAAGTTTACCCTGCTTTCAGCTTAATTGTCCAACATATTTACAGCAATGTCACATTGTTTTAAAAAAAGAACATTGTATTGGCCTGTATGAAGCAAATAAAACACACTGTCACATCATTTGTTTTGGAAAATAAATAAGCAGTGTCTCAACGTCCACATGAAAGCATCTGGCTGTCAGTCTGTGATGATATGCATTGATATTTTTGCACTTTTGCACATAATAATCAGTGTAAATTTACAAATTACAAATACTCAAATTACATTGAGTACTTTTTCTCAGGAATTATAGTTTACTAAGTAGTTTTAAAAATGTGTACTTGTACTTTTACTTGAGTACATTTTTAGTTCAGTACTGTATCGGTACTTTTACTCCACTACTTTCCTTCAACCTGCAATCACAATTTTTTTCCTGTCTATAGGGATTAGAAAAATTTGTTCTGTGATTCTTTTAGAATCAAATCGCACATAAGATAAATCAACTGGAAATCGAAGTGTGTATGATGTCATCAGCATGGCCACATAGGACCTACAATTGCTTATTTCTCTAGATTTGAACACTTGGCATATTATAAGTGCATAAGTCAGCAAAATATATAACACTGTTCCAGTGGCTGTTGGACATTTTAATGAAAAAATTTCACATATTGTGCCTTTACCACACATTGGACCAACTGAGTTTGAATTTTGGGCATGATTTTTTTTCTTTACATTCATCATAAAACTCATACTCATAAAAGTTTGTGTGCTAAATGTGCAAAGGACTAATCTATATTTTATATTTAGTATTACTAATCTAGGGTAAAAGCTCAGCCAAGATGATTTGGAGGTTGTAATTGTTTTGAAGAATACACATGTAAGATACAATGGTTAGAACAGCACTTCAGCACGCATGTAAACGTACCCTCGTCACTGCATCTTCAAGCAGACTATTCAAACAGCCAGACCTATATGATAAATGCCACCATGATCCCATATTACCATCCACATCTGTGTGTGGTCCTGAACAAATCCATGGCTATCTGTAAGTCACTGCAAACGAGTGGTAAACGAAAGAGCAAGACAAAGACAAAAGTACAACAGCCAACCCAAGAGGACCAGACCTCATGCTCCAAACTAAAACAAAGAGAGGAGAACAAAAGGTAGAATGAAAAAGAGGAGCACAGAAGACTGAAGTGTCTGACTTCTGCAGCGGAAAGTCCTCTTTCTTCTCCTGGACAGCTGAGGCTCTTATTATGGGATTAAAGCTAAACATTGGCCCAGTGGAATGTTCTGCTGGTTTGGGCTGTGATGTGTGTGTGTGTTTGGCCGATTGCCCAGGGTGCCAGATCAGTTTCGTTGATGTGTGTGTGTGTGTGTGTGTGTGTGTGTGTGTGTGTGTGTGTGTGTGTGTGTGTGTGTG
>CAIGQZ010035027.1:15945328-15963774 GCA_903798205.1 Danio tinwini
ATATATATATACATATATATATACATATATATATATATACATATATATATATATATAAACAGTTGCTACAGTTTAGTAAAAATAGTAGTTTAAATCAGTTTATAATTATATTAATTTTTTTATATTAATTCAGAAAAATTAACTAATGTGAATAAAATAGCAACTTCAGCTCAGTAAAGCAGGCTAGGCGGAATAGCGCTATTTACTGATGTTCTGTTGTTAAACTAAATCAAATTCTACATTATGGATGCTGTAAAAGGTCCCTTATGAAACTGAAAAGTCACATCAATCTTATATTAGAGGATGATTTCAGTGGCTGAACAACACTTCTGTGCAGATAACTCATCCATAACAACAGCATCTGCATCAGCTTTGGCGACTAAAATAGTTTTAAAACAGAACATTACCTGTCTAATAGAAAAACTTCAGCCATGGTGTCATCCTTACTCCAGCGTGCAAAAGTAACTCCAATATTGATTCAGGATTTTAAAAAGTTTCAACTCAGCATTTGATTTTACCTCGACTGTGACTGTCTCATGTGCACGTGAACCCGCAGCGTGCATGCAGGCGTGCACGCGCTAATGGCGGATCTGCGAGAACAGATTTGTCATATTTGTTGACAGACAGTTTGAGCTACTTATCGGAATTATGGGAGATGTCGGCCCGACAATATTTAATTGGACGAACATTTTTTAGTTTTATGCCTCACTCAGAATATAAAAATACATAAACACATTTAGATCATTTAATTTAATCATTACCATTGGACTGTAAAGAGACTTTCAACCAGCATAACAAAAAATGTTTCTAAAGACAATCACCTACTGCACCTTTAATTATTGGTATTTTAGACATAGATTTATATCTATAGTTATTATTATAAATCTAAATAATAGTATTTTATTTCAGTTTTAGATTCATAATTTTTTTAATAATCTTGTTTTTAAATGGATTTCCAAAAAGTTGAAGTTGTCATATATTCTGGTGCAATAATTGAATAATCAAATGTGATGCAGAATGTAAAATAACACTGTACAGTCTTTATTGCTGATCAACTATAATTCCAACTCAACATTGTGGATACTCGATGTGACTATTGCGAATGCACACATTGTGATATCGATGCTGAAACGATATATTGTGCAGCCCTAGTTTAGTTTTGCTTTCGTTAAAATTATTATTTTCGGTCCTTTTTTTAATTGTAATTTGTCATTTTTAGCAGCCTTTATTGGACATTTTTTATTATTTAATAATTTCTTTAAGTTTTAGATTAATTGTATGCATATTCCGACAAGTATTAGTCATTTTTTTATCATTTAAAAAAAAGAATTAGCTTTTATTTTTAGATTTTCTATTGTAGGTTAATTATTGATATTTTAGACATACATTTATAACTATATAGTTATTATTATAATTCTAAATAATAGTATTTTATTTCACTTTAAGATTCAGAATGTTTTATATTATTTCTTTTCATTTACTAAAATATTAATTTTAGTTTAACGATACAGCTGATTTTCAACCATAGTCTCCCAGCACGCAGAAAAGAGAGTAGAGATACACTCAAGGCATTAATATCTGGGTTATATAATTCAACCTTCAAGCTGGGGGAGTAGTGTGACCTTGAAACAAAGCATGCAGACACACACACACGTCTATGCACAGATTCACCCTCCAGATCCCAGACCGCTGAAGCCCTGCAGACACTGAACAGACTGATTTATTCTGCTTGTAACAATGCAGGTCACTTGACCACACCTCGCTCTCTCCCTCTCATTTCAGATGATCATCATACCTCTACAACTGAGCTCCTCCCTCTATTTCTGTGACAGCATTTTACTCTTCAGCATCACACTGTGCATCTGTTCCTGTCCTTCAACAACATTACCAGACTGTGCATTTGTACTGTACAGTCTGGAGGCATATAATCACAATTTACATTGTACAGTACAGCAATGCTAAATCATAAGTTCTCTGAGGTGTTCCTTCATAAGATGGACATAGAAGCTTGTTAATTTCTATGATCCTAAAATTCCTATCAAGTTTTATTAATTGTTAACCCTAATAATGATTCATTTCACCCAAAAGGAAAATGCCTTTAGTGTTAAAAAAAAGCTTGTAGAATTTGAAAGCATGAACAATAATTTAATAGAAGCATTTAATTATGGAGCCAGATCAATCACAAAAATAATCCATTTACAAAATAAAATTTACACATGCACAACACAATTCACATTTTAAAAATCCAATTCGTAAATTAAAAACATGATTTACAAATACACAAATCCAATTCATAAAATCAAAACACGATTCATAAATACACAAATCTAATCCGTAAATTCAAAATACGAATTGGATTTGTGTATTTATGAATCGTGTTTTGAATTTATGAATTGGATTTGTGTATTTATGAATCGTGTTTTGAATTTACGAATTGGATTTGTGTATTTATGAATCGTGAATTCAAAACATGATTTATAAATACACATCCAATTCAGAAATTTAAAAAACAAGATTAACAAATATACAAAATGCAATTCATAAATTCAAAACAGGATTCATGAATACAAAAAATCCAATTCAGAAATTCAAAACAGGATTTTTAAATACACAAATCCAATTCGTAAATTTAAAACACAATTCATAAATACACAAGTCCAATTTAGAAATTTAAAACATGATTCATAAATACACAAATCCAATTCGTAAATTCAAAACAATTCAGAAATACACAAATCCAATTCAGAAATTTAAAACACGATTTACAAATCCAATTCAGAAATTCAAAACAACTCATAAATACACAAATCAGATTCGTAAATTTAAAACAATTCATAAATACACAAATCCAATTCGTAATTTCAAGTTATTCATAACTACACAAATCCAATCCGTAAATTCAAAACACAATTCATAAATACATAAATCCACTTTATAAATTCAAAACACGATTCACAAATACACAAAACCGATTCGTAAATTTAAAACACGATTCACAAATACACAAAACCGATTCGTAAATTTAAAACACGATTCACAAATACACAAATCCAATTCATAAATTCAAAAGACAATTTATAAATACACAAATCCAATTAAGAAATTTTAAAACACGATTCATAAATACACAAATTGTATTCATTTGGCGAAAATATTAGATTTTTACTTGTGTTGAATTGTGTACAAATGTACTAATTGGACTTTGTAAATCTGAATTGTGCTGTGCATGTATGAATTTTTTTTTTGTAAATATATTATATTTGAGACTGATTTGGCTCCATGTTTGATGATCAAATATCATAACCAACATACAACATGTCAACAGTGTCATCTCAGATATACACAATCAGCTGGTGCATGTGTGTGTCCATTTCAACAAATAGTTTCTGTTACTGTAAGTGTTTTATCTTTCAAAACGTGCATATTAAGGAAAATCTGGCAATGTGAAACTTTTAGTTATGAATTTTCCCTCATATCTGATTTTCATGTTTTGCGTTTAAGCCACATACACCCCAAATTACGCACATTAACGGCATCCATGTTTAACCATCCATCAATAAGGTGTATCAGTTTAAATGATATCAACAATTAATTGATGGTCAATTAGTTGTTAACATCCCTAAAAGCAGCTTCACACTACTCCCGTGAACATAATAGTAAAGATTAATATTTACTGTAAATCATCCAAACAACCAGTAAAGAACCGAAACAGAGTCAGACTATTTTGCAATCTTTGCAATCAAAAAACTCGTTTACGATACCAAAAAGTGTCTCAGATGGCAAAATTGTTTGGAAAAATAAATAAATAAATCACACAGTATGCGGCAGGGCTTAAGGCAGTCTGGCAGTTTCAGCTGGTGCCAGTCTACTTCAATAACAGCTTGCAAGAAAGCAAGTGTGTGTGTGAAAGAGAGAAAGAGGGACCCTAGTTGGAACACAAGTCAATGGCGCCCCTATGAGGCAGACAGCAGTATTACAACATATGGGGGTGAAGAGAAAGAAAGCAGGGAAAGAGGGATGATGAAATCCTGGCTGCTTTTCAGCAACAAGCCATACAGTGAGCTCATCCCTTTTCACTATACATCCAGCCTCTCACACGCGCACACCCGCTCACTCCTGCCATTATGCAAGAAACAGACAGACGGAGAAAGAGAGAGGGAGGGAGAAAGAGAGGGATGAAAAGAGAGAGATAAAGAGAGACGATGTAGTGCAGGGCTTTACAAGGACACAGTGTCTGGAATGCTTCATATGCTCTCACATTTATACATGCACATTCAGCCATTCATGCTATATAAATATATATTGATTTTCAGAGCACTCATGCAGTCTGATCACGTTACAGACAATGGCTCGACCAAACAAAAGACCGGCTACCAGTTTAACACCCACAAAAATATATAATTGTAAATGACAATTTTTTTATTGAAACCCAAACACACATTAAATACATGAACATACACAAAAATTTAAATATATAAAAATGTAATATATTATTTTAAAATAACACATTAATAATAATTTAATATATGAATGTAATATTAATAAATGAATAATTAAAATTTATATATTAATAAAAAATAATTTGTATTACTTAAAATATATTAAATTCATTCATTCATTTTATTTTCGGCTTAGTCCCTTTTTTAATCAGGGGTTGCCACAGTGGAATGAACTGCCAACTTATCCAGCATGTTTTTTTTTTTACTTAAAATATATATATATAATTATACAGTTCTATCTGACATTTTTGTCAAAATTGAGTTATTGACATTCTTATTAATTGACAACTTATTTACATTATGGGATGTTTTTTTATAAGTTGTTTACATTAAGAGGTCTTATTTAAAAAACAAATGTTACACACATACTGTTTGCTATGGAATGCAAAAACTTTGAAGCTCAATATCTCAAAATCATTCAGAATGCAGATAGAACCTTATAATTTCAAGGTGACGATATATTAAAAAAACTAATTTCAATTAAATCAATTTAAAGTATAAATGTAAATATGACATTCCATAAAATCCATTAAATATGAATAAATATTATATCTTAATTTTTTTCATATCAATGTGTGTGTGTGTGCATATAAATGCCCACATATAATATACTGACATTATTTTATTACAAGAAATTCTATGAATACATTTAAGAATTTAGTTGTCAGTTAGATGTCTTAAGTCAAAACTAAAATAATGACAAGTTATTTCAATAAGAAAAGCTGTGGAGGTCTCTAAAAGATGCCCAAAAGCACAATTTGCAGTGTTCCACATAATTACAATAATTTCAGATGATTTATTGCAGTACATCTGAGCTATTTTTGCTCATCTCTAAGAGATTAGATAAGATTAAAGCTTATAAAAATAGATATTTAAACTATCACATATTTTGTGTTATTCTTAAAATAAATTATAATCATATAATGTTTTAATAATGAAAAAATTATTTAGTTTGGGGTTTTATACTGTAGGTTGTAGGACATATACTGAATGTGTAGAACAAAGCCTGCAGAATCACAGGTGCGGTGAACAAAGACTCATAGCTCTAGCGGCAAAGTGTATTACACAACCACAGAGCTGTGCAATAAAGAGGAGCTGCAGGATTGGCTGAGATGAGCTTATGTCTGACTGCAGGTAATAAACCCGCTGAACCTCCTTTTTTTTCTTTTTTTGCTCTCTCTCTCTCTCTCTCTCTCTCTGTCTCTCTCAGTCTCAAATGTACACACATGCATTCAAGCACACATACACCCACCTTCTCTTGTGTACAGACAAAGCCACCATCATTTTCCCTTATTCTCCTTCGCCCTCTCCTGCTTTTCCACTATCTCCATCCACTGTTAACCTTGACTCTCTTTCAGCCAGCAGCACTACACTATGAAGTTTACTAAAAATAAAAAAAGCATGTTAGGACACACACAGCCTTGGCAACAAAGAGAATGTACAGTACAGGCTTACTGCTGGGCTTTTCAATGGATTCAACACCAAAGCGCCAAGAATCATTAATCACCAGTGAGACGGGAGATATGAATTCATTGAGCGCGTCACCGAGGGGTCATCTCAGTCATTCAACGGCCAGATGCAGGACATTTCCTGAGCATTCCCACGACATCCGTGCACCATTCCCAAACCTTACCACACACAGAGCCCGAACCGAACCCCGCGCACCTAACAAAGGTAGAAGGCTCTCGGCATACGGGAGGGAGCCCGATCCTGTCCGATCCAGTCAAAGCAAACGTCCGTCCATGCACAATCACTCAGTATGGGAGAAGACAAGAGACAAAATTACCAAGCACAACCAATTAAACAACACAATGTCTTGAAGAAAGGAGAAAGGAGAGAAGGAAAAGAATAGAAACGCAGAAATCCTTTCCTTTGTCACGGCCATGTTTGAAGCCTTTGTGCCCATGGAAATGTTTCAGGTTTAAGTGAATAGCCAGTGACGGGTGAGCAGAGTAGCGGGGCACATGAATTAGCCCGGGAGGGGCGGCAAACGGCCAGAACAATGGCAGAGCGCCGGTTCGGTTTGGAGCTCTATTTGTGCGGCAGATGGATGCTGCTTTGCGTAATTTGTGTGCTGTACATGATAAGGGGGCCCAGCTGAGCTTGGGTAGTTTCGATGTGCATTTGTGGGCTTTGGACCACCACATGCACGTGCACTCAAACAAACATACAGAAAAAAACATTTCAATCAGAATGATTTTTTTTTGTTGTTTTCATAAGCTCAGGGTACATACCGATACAGTTGAAGTCAGAATTATTATTTCCCAAATGATGTTTAACAGAGCAAGAATTTTTTTCACAGTATTTCCAGTAATATTTTTTCTTATAGAGAAAGTCTTATTGGTTTTATTTTGGAAAGAAAAAAAGCAGTTTTGAATTTTTTTTAACCAATTTAAGGTAATTTATTAGCGCACTTAAGCAATATATTTTTTTTTCGTTTACAGAATAAACCATTGTTATACAATGACTTGCCTAATTACCCTAACTTTCTAATAATTCTAACTTTAACTGTATATAACAGACCCCCGAGTTTTTCACGATTCCGTGACTGCTGAATCCAACACAAAAATCAACAAAAAGTCACAAATTTTTGCAGTCTAGCAATCTTTTTATTTAAACGCAAAATAAAAAAAATGATAATAAATAAAAAATTTATAATTTCACAAAATATCCAATTCCAAACCATATAACCAAAATATATTTCAGTTTGCAATTTATTGTTTTACATCATTATAGACATTGCATAGGCAGCGCACGTGATGTATTTGAGTGTCTTTTGAAAACTGACATCTCACCTGCTCACTCACAATCATTACATTACATGGAAATGGCGGGAAATGTTTTGCAGCCCGTGCAGTAAGCAGACGCAGATGAAGCGCAAGTGATTTACATTTGAAGTCAATGCAAAGATTGGATCAGACATCCTGTGGCACGAATTGGGCGTTTTGTGCATTTGATGTGCTTCAGACTTCAAAAAGAAAGTTTGAGCAAACATCTAACAAATGGAGCTATGGAACAAATAGAACAGCAAGCAGCTTACAATGATAGAGATTGGTTCAAGGATGACGGCCTCTGGACGTGACTCCATTAAAGTACATTATTTGTATGGCTGGCATTATGGTGTGCCTCAAGTCGATAAACTATTTCGCTTAACTCTTTCTCTGTAGTAAACGAGAGAAAATGCTTCCCTGCCATTGACAAGTTATGGCAATCAGTGTTTTAAGTGTATTACGGTAGGGGAAGCCTTAACGTGTCCTGTGTGTGAGGTACATGATGTCAGATGCTCAGAAAGATGATGGGTAAGAGTTATACAACCTTCCTTTGGCTTAATCTCTACCATTTTAGTTCTTGTCTTGACAAGAGACCAAAATAAAGAAGCTTTATTTTTATGATGTGTGTCATTATTATTGTGTCAGATTGCACACCTAACATAGCAGGCTACCTAAGGGCTTACTCGCACTATGCTATTCGAACCGTGCCCAGGCCCCTTTTCCCGGATCGTTTGAGAAGTGTGAGTGCTATGAATCGGGCTCAGACACAGTTCACTTGGGTGGCCCTGGCCCGGTTGGAAGAGGTGGGCCTGAGCGCGGTTCACTTGGACTCAGGCCTGGTACGCTTACAGTGTGAGTGCAAGCGTGCCTAAGCCCGAAACTGAAAGAGAGTTGTGACTTTTAAGGCACGGTTTCATATGGATTAATTAATCATTCGTACTGTTCATTGAACACAAACTTTCTTAGATTATTAAAGATGCAAATCCATTACTGCACTACAGCTGCAGTCATAGCAAACCTCCTAATTCCTGCAGCACGAGGACTTTATGATTGTTTATGAGCATCAAAAGTGGTTGATCTGTTCGGCGAAATATTTGACTGTGTCACCACATATCAAACGACTTAAACGATATAACTAAAGAAATCTCCACTGTACTGAGTGAGAGTGCTTACTGAGCAGCGCGTCATCGATGACGTAAGCGCACCCAGGCCCGAATGTAATGTGAATGCGGGCAATCAGGAAGGGGGACAAGCGTGCTTTGGCCCGGTTCAAGGCAACTGTATATAGTGTGAGTATGGCCTAACATGGTAAATAACACATCTATATATACACAATATCTATACACACACACACACACACACAGTTGAAGTCAGAATTATTAGCCCCCCCCCTGAATTATTAGCCCCCCGGTTTATTTTTTACCCCAATTTCTGTTTAACAGAGAGATTTCTTTCAACATATTTATAAACATAATAGTTTTAATAACTCATTTATAATAACTGATTTATTTTATCTTTGCCATGATGAGAGTAAATAATATTTTTCAAGACACTTCATACAGCTTAAAGTGACATTTAATGGCTTAACTAGGTTAATAAAGTTAACTAGGCAGGTTAGGGTAATTAGGCAAGTTAATGTATACTGATGGTTAGTTTTGTATACTATCGGGAAAAAAATAAAACTATACACATACACATACATACATACACACACACATACATACATACATACATAACATACGTGTATATGTATATATACATATATATATATATAGCAAAATTGTCTGCTAATTTCGGAGAATTACCACCACAAAATCAGTCATTTTTAAATCGCTAAAAATTAAATTCTTGAAAAACTAAGGGGTCTGATTTAAGCACAAGTAAACAGAAAGTAGGGCTGGGCTGAGTAATTGAAATTGACTTTCAAAAAGTATAATTAAACTAATTTTTACAGGACAATTTTTTAAATTATTTTCCCTACCGTGTGTTGAGTCACATGATGTCACAACGATGCATATCGCAAGCTTTATGATTTGTCGGCACGGAGAGCCACATTTCAGGCAATGTGTTTTAAATTTGAGTTGTTTAGCGTTGACATTCAATAAATAATGATAGATAGTAGATAGTGTTTACTTCAATTATTTTAAAATCAAGTATTACACCATTTATTCAAAAATCTTTCATTTGTTATATGAGAGCATATTTACTATACAAAACTTGTCAGTGAACTATCTAGGCAAAAACATACAATAAAGAAATAAAATAATCATTCATTAATTGTAATAGAGTTAAAATGTTCAATCAAGGTTTTGATTTTTGCCCAAATATGAGCCCTAAAGACATTAAAATAAGAGAAAATAAGGTAAACAATAAATTAAAAAATATATATAAATAAGAAATACAAATAAAACATTTATACCAAAGTATTTACATTACAAGTGTTTAAATCACAAGTGGGAATGCCTGTAGAAAAGAAAAGAGACACGGAACCTTAATGAGTTTGGACAAGTTTCCCCCTTGTGGCGCTGCCGCTATCCGAGCGCAGGTTTTGCTGTCATTTCCATATCATTACACAATCATTGTTGCTGGATCTCTTCAGAGGTCCGGCTTCATGGCTGCTGTTGCTTATTAAGAGGCCCTGAGGTTGGCCCGCTCGCTTCTGTCCTACACACAGCGCTCTGTTCGGGCTAGCGTCGTAGGTGGGTGAGGCAGGGGGCCAATCACCCACAGTAGTTCCCAGGAGCGGAGCGCCGTGGGCCCCCGAGATCCCCCTTAGGGGTAGAGGCATCTGGATAGGGGAAGGAGGGGGCTGACTATTGTCAAAAGCCATCAGATCTCAATATAAAGCACAGAACTCAAGCAAAATCCTTTAGAGCAGCATTTTTCCGCCATTTTTGCCCTGGCGTTTTTTTTAAATCCTTTCTTTGTATTTTTTTTCCTTCAATGGTGGTTTCTTTTGGGCCTTCTTTCTTTAACTGCTCGCTCTTTATACTTTCTCCTTGCAGGAATAGGATACCGCATGCCTAAGGTTTGAAAGGGATAGTTTCTCTCATGTTGTTGCTAATGACTGTGACTTTTGCAGAAGATAAATTACAAATTGTCAGTGTGTGAATGAGAAATCGGACTGAGAAAGTCATACAATGACAACTGTAAAGTGAAGGCATGACAAGAATCATGAATAAATCATTGCTTTTCAGTGGACCTTTTCATTAAATCATTTGACATAAAACAAGCTGTCAAAATGATCATGAATCTGTTTGTTTACTGTACAATATCTCCAATATTATTGACAATATGTCCGAGAGGAATTATAGTCAACCAGGTGCCAAAGATTGAAACGCATGTGTTTGTGGATTAATTGCAAAGGTTAAATACAACATAGTAAATGTTTATCAGTTGTATTTGTGTCTGTTACTTAACAGACTTGTATTTGTATTAATGTCTTAGGTATTAATTTGCAACGGTTTATTTTTGTTAATAGCCAAAAACATACTGTAAGGGTAAAAATTATAAATTTTTTATGCCAAAATTCATTAGAATATTAAGTAAACATCATGTTCCAAGATAATTTATGCATTTCCTTCCGTAAATATATTAAATCTCCATTTTTTATTAGTAATGGGCATAACTAAGAACTTTATTTGAATCCCCAAATTAAGATTTCCAAATAGTTGTATCTCTATAGTTTCTGTAACTTTGTATCATTCTATTGTCTTTATCTATGCTTATTATTTTATTACTATATTTTATGCAGATGCACTCCCCTAAAAATAAATCCAATCATATGAAAATATTTGTACAAATTTAGATTTCACAATGTATATTCGCACAAAAAAAAGGATTGCAATGCACCCATTATTTTCCAATACAGTGCAAGTCAAATCCAAATAACACAAGCAGCCTGAATTATAGCTCAATCAGACTGAAAAGCCTTTATGTAAATATAACAAATAGATCCACATATGCAGGGCGACACAGTGGCACAGTAGGTAGAGCTGTCGGCTCACAGCAAGAACGCCGCTGGTTTAAGCTTCAGCTGGGTCAGTTGCCGTTTCTGTGTGGAGTTTGCATGTTCTCCCTGCGTTCGCGTGGGTTTCCTCCGGGTGCTCCGATTTCCCCCACAGTCCAAAGACATGTGGTACAGGTGAATTGGGTAAGCTAAATTGGCCATAGTGTATGAGTGTGAATGAGTGTGTATGGATGTTTCCCAGAGATGGGTTGCAGCTGGAAGGGCGTCCGCTGTGTAAAACATGTGCTGGATAAGTTGGCGGTTCATTCCACTGTGGTGACCCCAGATTAATAAAAGGACTAAGCCGAAAAGAAAATGAGTTTCTCAACTTAAATTAATTAATTACTTACTCACAAGGTCATTTATAGTTGATATTTAGCCACACCCTGTTGGTGTTTTGTAACATAAAATTTTTACGCAGTGGGTCGTTAGCCCAATGCTCAACCACCAACCTGGAGGACCAGGAAAATTCAGCTTAATCATTTCACCTATAGCGCATGTTTTTGGACTTGTGGAGGAAAGCGGAGCACCTGGAGGAAACCCAGGAGAACACAGGGAGTCAAAATCCACACAGAAATGTCAACTAACCTAGCCGGGGCTCGAACCAGCTGCGCCACCATGCCATCCAAATTAGATTTATGAAGATTCCAAAATACCTGCATATTTGTTTTACACATGACAAACACCAAAAGTGCATGTTTACTTCTGGTGGAGCTCATTTCATTCTAGATCAACGCAAAAAAAAAAAACACATTCTCATAGATGCTCTAATGGCATTTTTGAAATGGCTTTTGACTGAATGGTGCACAAGTTTTGTTTGGTATATATTTAATGCACGTCTTAATTTAGGGTTAGTATTATTTTAGAATAGATGAAAATTAGTACTTTAACCTAATGTTAACAGCTCACAGGAGTTAAAGATAGTTAATTATATTTATGACAGATTTTTGCTTACACAAAACTATTTGTAGCACTTTATTTTGAATAATTTTACACATGAACATAGCCATATAGAAATCTGATACAAGAAAATGTATGCAAATTACATATATGTACAAAAATTTTATATATGCAAACTACAAATAGTTTCCATATATAAAACCTAACACACATAAATAAACCCTGAACCTACCCCTAAACCTAACCATAGCCAGTTTAATAACCTTATTTTTCTAAATACACTGCAACTTTACATAAGTGCACACAAAATTAAGTGCAAAAAAACTATTCCACCGATTCAGATGACTTGGTCCAGAGTTTATTGGATTACACTTATTTTGTGTATTTTATGTTTGTGTTGTTGTTGTTGTTGTCTTATGTTTTGGATTTTGACAGTCCCAGTCCTCATTCATTTTCATTATATGTGTTAAGCAAAATGAGTATAAGAATCATACATTCTGTTTTTGAAAACATTTTAAGCAGGGAAAGCACAAATAAGATGACAAAAGCTAGACAGAACACACACAATCTCAGCCAGCTCAGTCTCTCTTCAACACAGCTACAAGCAAATCCTTTTACTATTTACCGGCACATCCCAGATGATGACATGCATAATGCATCAGAATAAAAATAGTGTGCATTTGTATTATGCATATCTGGGGTGAGCCAGTGCATGCTGACAGAGAGAAGCCACCGTCACTGTCAGCTATATCCAGACTTTCAGTGACGTCATCATACAATTATATAATTTACCAAAATCCCTGACCTGCACTAATAGTTGGACACTTTAGTGCTGCAGATACTCATCCTGTCAATCCCATAACCATGTTCCACCCGCAATGATCTACATTTTACAACAGGAACCGTGCAAACCAGTAATTGATGACATAACGAATAAGAAATCTTACATTACCATTGATGAGGAATAATTACTAAGCAAAACAATTCACAAATGGCAGTACAAGTTGATGCAAAACCTGACTGTGTGTGTAGCTTAAAATAATTATTGGTTTGGCCTTATGTTTACACCTAGACATGTTGATTATTCTGCTTAAGTCATGATGTATGGAAAAGTGTTTCCGGGTCCAAGCCGCTACTCATTTCAATTGAGAAAATTTACGTTAATGACCACCTTTTAGTCATATCACACATTAAAGTGATGAAAAAAATTGTGAGTCATGGTGTACACAACAGTCTCTTGACATGCTGCATCACAGACATCAATATTTTAACAATTTAAAAAAAAATGTATCAATTTCTGGACACTTAAATAATTTTTTGGATATTATGCATGCATTATATATATATATACTCATTCATTTTCTTTTCAGCTTAATCCCTTTATTAATCTGGGGTCACCACAGCGGAATGAACCGATATCTTATCTAGCACTCGTTTTACGCAGCGGATGCCCTTCCAGCAGCAACCCATCTCTGGGAAACATCCATACACACTCATACACTACGGACAATTTTAGCTTACCCAATTCACCTGTACTGCATGTCTTTGGACTGTGGGGGAAACCGGAGCACCCAGAGGAAACCCATGCAAACGCAGGGAGAACAAGCAAACTCCACAGAAACTCCAACTGACCCAGCCGAGGCTCGAACCAGCCAAGTAACACATCACTTTGGAAATGTTTAATATTACCATTTGTTGAGTCTTCCCATTCAGTTTGATAAAGCGCTTGGACCAGGAAGCCACTTTACGTGATGCCACACTTAACAGGCGGATAGTATAATTCTGAAATAATTAAATTACAATTAATCATCTTATAGATATGCATATTTTTATATTTTTTCCACCAGGAAAATACAGGTAAAATGTAAAATACTTGCAGACATTTCAACATGACTAGTTTTTTCTCTCTCTCTTAATGCTATTTGACAGATGTTGTATGTGTAGCTATGTAGCTGAGCACCTTCAATTAGCATATTTCTTTCTTTAAGGAAAAGTTGTTTGTGTCATTTAGCATTACAAGAAACACAAGTTACATAATAATATTAATTTTATTATTAAGTAACAAGTAACATAAAAATCAAGTAATAATATTTCAGTTATATTTTTAAAAATGTAATGCCACGAGAATTACTTTTTAGATTAGTTAATTTACTTTCAAAAAATTGCTAAGTTAAAATGAACAGTCATGTTAAATCCCGCACACAGAATGCAGGAAGAGACACTAATGAAAATGGCAGATCCTTACATTTCTGCGATGGAAAATTGTAAAAAAGGAAAAGAGTGACTGAATGAACAGTGATTTTACTTTTTTTAAAAAGAGATAAAACGTACAAAAGTAGCAAACTAGTTGCTTTAAAGAGCTCCTATTTTGCATTATAAAAGGTCATGATTTATTTTTGGTGGTCTCCATCAACAGGCTGATATGCATGCAAGGTCAAGAAACATTATTCTAAACTTAATATTAAACAAAACAAATCTCATTAAATATGGAATGCAGCTTTTCCACTGAAGACAAAAAATTAGATACATCAAATTATGTGACAGTCAATCAGTCCACATTTAAGAACAGTAGCCGTCTGAAAATGAGGGATCGTGCAATTATTTACCAAACCCTTTTTTAACGTGGTACACTAGTTTTAGACCTGTCTGTTGAACAGTTTCAAGCCATTAAATCTTTAAAAAAAAAGGCCTAAAATAGTCCACTTTGCAATGTTAGTATATAGCAAACTTTACTGTTTTAGTTGGTGTTACAGTATATGGTGCTCAGCTATAGCACTGAATAAATAAGGAGAGTAATGATGTAGCATCCAGTGTGTTCTGTGGACCTGTTACTTTTCAAATGTGCGTGTGTGTGTCATGCGTCAAACACCAAGACTAATTCTGATTGGATATTTACCAAAGTACATCCCCCTCCATCACATTATCTTTTTGTTTTTATTAGTCAATGAAAATGTCAGTATATTTTTATTATAGCAATCATCATCATCACTTAATTTTTATTTAGTTTCCAGCGGTAGAATCTTGTTCATCATGAAAATTCTGAAGATTTTTTTTATAAAAACGAAATAGTGTAATATTTGACTATTTTGTGTTTTTCTAAATCTCTCATACTATTTTACTATTATTTTACTCCATTGAGAGCTATAAAATGTTGACTCCGCTAATTTTTTTACTCTGTTCAGAGGAACTACAAATTTACTCTGCCACTATTTTCCTTAAGTATTGCATTATATCACTAACCTCAAGACATGATCTCAGAGTTTCTGTTCAAAAAAGGCAAAAAAAATCTCATTAAGAAAGCAAGGATACAGAGAAACAATGACAATCCATAAATCTAGCCACTAAAAACACCATGAGAGCGTAATGCTGTGTATGAGGCTGAGATCTGTTTGAGAGAGCTCTCTGTTCAGACAACCAATTAGCCAATCAGCAGCCACAGCTCCACAAGCCTGTAGATTCTAATTGGCAGCTTTCTCTGCCCTTTGCTTAACACGTTTTGTTTTTGTGCAGTCAGAGGAAGGAAAGCCTCATCTGCTTTTACACAAGTGCGAAACTCATCAACCTTCCCACAACAATGCGGCCGCTTATCTGCATATGACAGGACCAATTTAAATAAAGAGTACATATGTAAAACAGGGGGAGGAGTGGGCACTTTGTTAAAGCAATCCTAATTAGTGCAGAGAGATGTCGGCCAATCAAAGGCCTGCTTAAATCAAGAGAAATCAAGAAGATATATGCATTTCAGTGTTAAATATTAAGCCACGGTCACACTGGGCTTTTCTCCCCATAGACTTCCATACATACGCACACGAATGCGTCAGACCGGAAACGCAGGGTCATGCGTCGAATTTCGCATTTTGCTGCAGGGCAAAGTTCCAACTTGGTGAACTCTGACCTGTGAAATCGCATCACTTGCCTAAGAAATGGTATAGCTTAAAATTTTGGTGGCTTTAAATCCTTGACTTTTCCAAACTGCAGTATACCTTGAAAATAGTTATCGTCCCATGCCTAATGGATACTTTAATCAACTTCCAAAAGGATAGTGGCCCAGTTGTTCCCTAAACAGAAATGGATGTTACGTTCCGGTCTGAAGAACTCATCACTCTGCCCTAATCCTGTCACTCTGGAGGATAAACCCTTCAAAGAGATTAGAACATATGGATGAGCATTTCTGAATGAAACGTGATGTCTATTACTGTTTTCATCCCACATGCCTATAGACTGAACGTGTGACACGTATGCGCCTAAGATCAGAATTTTTACAAATTTAAGTTTTTGCATTTTACAGAAACAATAACAATATTGTTTTCTAAAAACTTGAACTACAACCTGCACACAAAAACTTTACATTTGTTTTCACATGCATTTTAAGGGCTTTAAAACGCCCACTGTCATGTAAATGAATGTTGAGGATGTTTCATTTGGCCCTGAGACAGAGACAAACCTGTAGACATAGACAAGAGACCACCCCAACTCTCATGACTGTTATGGAATGTAGCATTATAACAACATAAAAAAGGGGGTCTCCCCTAAAAAGCTCACCGAAAAAAAAAGGAAGGCAAACCTTTCTTCCTCCTCCTCCTCTGTCTAAACCTAAGAACACGCTGTGGAAATATCCTGCCCTGGAACCGTTTTTCAATGCTTTGATCACAGAAACTTCCCCCAAACTCACAAAGATGGGGTCCAGGAGGAAAACCTGTGAGATTTGTCCGATTTATGCAGTTCAAATTCCGGTTTCAGACAAAGGAAAAAAAAGTCAGCAAGTTTGCAGCCTTTAGGCCCATCATTTGCCCCTTCAGTCAGGTAAACATCTGCCCCTGGGAATGTTTGGCGTGTAAATTTTGTGTTTCCTCGAAAGCATGTTTCAGTTCCTCAAAATCTTGTTGTTTCGCAGGGGCATATTTATGATGTGAAAAATTTCCCACTACAACAATAACATGACCCCTGTGAGCATAAAATCTTTATGAAGTGTGCAGATCCCGCATGTAATCGCTCCAACAATAAGGACTCCACTTCAGCGCAACAAGAGAGATTGTAAAGAGCTTGAATGAGATGTCTCTAATCTAAATGTATCTTCGCAGCATATATGAGGTCATGTACGGACACACAGATCAAAAACCTGGATAATAGGACAGTATTTCCTGCATTCCTGTAAAACAGATACACATTCACTTGGATTGGGGCAATTTAACAGCGAGCTTAAGTTATGGGCTCCAAGATGTTCCTCGTTGTGAGCGCTCTGTGTGCATTTTACCCGCTGTAGCCAGCATGTGTTTCTGATGAGCAAATATAGATCTGAATTTCAAATAAAAGTAATGGCGAGCAGACGCTGTGTAGGTGGGAGAGCATTCCTGAGCGTTGAGGTAAAGGGGAAGCAGAATTAAAAATATCCCGGTCTGCTGGCTCGGCTCCAGGTGTGTGAAACAGCGGGAGGCCCCTGCGAACGGTTAACGGCGAGCGGATGAACGGTAGCGGACACTGGGCGCAGCGGATCCCGGTGACATTTCAAGCGGGAGGCTGTTTCAGCACAAGACACGATGATTAATGACTAGCATTATCCCTACTGAGAGAAAACACACCACTCGCAGCCCCCCAAAAAATATACATGTGCCTCTTCCTCCGAGAATAAAGGGATGAAAAGAACAAGTGTGGGGAGGTTGCACTCTCGGCTCGCCGTGTACTGTGGGTAAACTCACACATATGGCACATCTGAGGGTAATCATCTCACACACACACACACACACACACACACTCTCTCTCTCTCTCTCTCGCCCTTTATCTCGCTGAAGAGATATTTATTACTTTGTCTAGAGCGGAGATTGTGTGTCACCGAGATGTGCTATGGGCTAAAACAGACATGGCTTATGTTCAGAATGAAATAACAACATTCTCTTAAAAGTATGAGAAACCGTGTGCATCAATAGAGTGTCAAACACAATGGGTCTCATTCACTAAAAGTGCATACACACAAATGTATGAAAAATTATAAGCAAAATAAATGTATATTTGTATAAATATACAGTAAAAAAAAAAGGGGGAAAAACACTTTTTTGCTCTTTATAATAGAGATCAGATCTCATACAAAACAAAATAACATGAAGTTTACTGATTTACTAGTTTGAATGACTCTATGAACTTGATCGTATGGATCTTTTAAAGGGGACATATTATGCAAAGATCACTTTTATATCACTGTTTTATTTTAAACAGTAATACAATCAGAATTAACCACCTTCTAAAAGGTAAAAAAAAAAAATAATAATAATA
>CAIGQZ010035027.1:15973774-15983870 GCA_903798205.1 Danio tinwini
TGTGTGTGTGTGTGTGTATATATATATATATATATATATATACACACACATACATACATGCATACATACATACATACATACATACATACATACATACATACATACATACATACATACATACATACATACATACATACATACATACATATTCATTTTATTAATTTTATTATAATCATACTTTATAAAAACAATCTGCAGAAATACTTTGACATTCTCCCTTTGTAGGGATCTCTCCCTCATTAGCATAGGACATTAGTCTTGTTTTTGAATCTGCCACTATGCTGACTCATAGACATTTGTAGCTCCACCCTGGTTTAAAAAAGAGGGCTGGTATAAGGGGTGTCAAAATTAATTGTTTCTTCTGTGCAGATGCAGACAATTTGGTATCAGTTCAGTAATAGATCATAACCAGTTATTACATACTGATGTCATATATCTCATATGAGCCGTATTGCAATAGCTTACTATAGCGTGAGAGGCGACTGCGAGTAATTAAAAAAAATCCAACTACTTAAAAACGCAGAAACTCTGTGTGTGTGTTTGCTGGACAGTCTTTCACCGACAATGAAGTTACAGCAGAAGCCCTGTTTCACTGTTATGGAGAAAATAACCGTCTCTCTCTCTCACACACACTCTTACTGTGGACCTTCGTCCTGCTGGCACAGAAATATCGAATTGAACCAAATTGATGGCATGATAATTGTATCCGAACCGTAAGACAGTGTAGGTTCACACCTCTAGCTAGGAGCGAGCACAATATCATTTGAATTTAAAGGGACAGTCAACAAAATGGTACAAATTAAGATCAAATCATAAAAAGGGCAGTTTCAAAGAGTTATAAAACATTATTTGTGGGCTATTTTGACCTAAAACTTCACATACAAATACTAGGGACATCAGAGACTTATTTTAATCATAAAGGGGCATCATATGTCCCCTTTAAATTAATATAATAAAAACCAATGATAATATTCATGTATGTAATAGAAGTGATGATGCTAGAAATACATAAAATATATGAAGTTCATAATTTAGTTATTTAGGTGTTTTTGAACTAGTTTTGAAGTAGCCATAGTTGGCATTTAAGGAAAAGGCTTTAAAGAAAAGGTCATTTGTAAGGCTTCACAGCCAGTAAATATATATAGAAAGAGAAAGATTTTAAATGACTTATCTGAGGCCAAGTTGTTCATTTATGATACTTAAAATTCACCAAAACAGGTTATAAGCACACATTAATTAATGCATTTCTTGCACAGACAGATTGTTTTGCATCACAAGACCTCAATTTGTAATCATTTAGTTTGGTCTGTATGCATGTTGACCATCAAAGGTATTGAATTTAACAAATCTCTCAGTTTCAGTCTTTAAATGTTCTACTTAAGAAAAACCTACTTTTCATTTTTGTGTGGAATATGCTTTTAAGGATGTAAACTCACTTCCTCAGACAAAGATTGCATACACTTTTATAATGCTGAGTAAATATGATTATACATGAAAAGCCTAACTGATAGATGTTGATGGAACAGTAACAGGTTTAGAAATCTTATAAATCTCCTCTTCCTGTCTCCGGTACGCGATCAAGGCATTTCCAGAGCAGATTGATTTCATTAGAGCATGCTGTTGTGTGGGTGCAACCTAATGCGTGCTAAAGTGTGGCCGATCGATGAGGATAGAGACTGCACTAGAATTTCGCTTTCTCAGCACAGCAGAGGTCGACTCTCAGCCTGTTCGATCTGACCTCCACAGGCCAGAGGACATCTGTCTGACCTCACTGATGACCACCTGCTACAGTTCAACTGCTCAAAACTCACACGCTATCAAACACTTCACTAATACTGAGGGTGAAAGGCCTTTGCCTGTTGCCAGTCAGTGCCAGCAGAATTGTATTCATTGTCTTCTTGAAACCGGAGTATTTGGTTTCATGAATATGCAATAACAAAGAAAAAAAAAGACAAAAGACAAAAAAAAAAAAGAATATATCTGTTGTCACTCAATCTATAAAAAAATGTTTTAGCAAGCTGAGCGTTTTAGGGACTTTTAATTTTCAGTAAGCCTGCTCAAGTGCTTCCGGTTAACTGTTACACCATTATAAAATAGCAGCATTTAAGAGCTGGTTTCTTGAAAAATCAAATGATCTTCACTGCCTGATTGAGATACAATATAAAGTGGGTATCAGACCAGTCACAAAGCATTGCATATTCCATTGTTCCACACCTGCCACTTTATTAGGTACACCTTACTAGTACCAGGTTGGACCCCCTTTTGCCTTTAGAACTGCCTTAATCCTTCATGGCATAGATTCAACAAGGTACTGGAAATATTCCTTAGAGACAAAAAGGTTATTTGAGTTATTGTTGCCTTTCTATCAGCTTGAACCAGTCTGGCCATTCTCCTCTGACCTCTGGCATCAACAAGGCATTTGCACTCACTGAATATTTTCTCTTTTTCAGACCATTCTCTGTAAACCCTAGAGATGGTTGTGCTTGAAAATCCCAGTAGATCAGCAGTTTCTGAAATACTCAGACCGATCCATCTGGTACAAACAACTATGAAACGTTTAAAGTCACTTAAATCATCTTTCTTCTCCATTCTGATGCTCGGTTTGAACTGCAGCAGATCGTCTTCACCATGTCTACATGCCTAAATGCATTGAGTTTCTGCCATGTGATTGGCTGATTAGAAATTTGCGTTAACGAGCAGTTGGACAGGTGTACCTAATAAAGTCATTGGTGAGTGTATATTTACCACAGTATTTTCAATGGAGATGCACTGTGCTCCTGACAGTGCTTGTGTTGGCCTATGGCCTATCATCTCGTTTTAGGCTTGAACTACTAAGCGAAAGCTTCGGTCTATTTAAATGACTGTATTTTGATTAGATGACATTATTGATACTGTGAAAGGAACCATATGACATTGAAAATAGTCACATTAACCTTTTACCGGAAGTTTATCAGTGGCTAAAAACACTGATAATGTAATGGGCTATATTAAAACATGTATTATAGGAAATCGAGGCCATCAACACCTAGAAAGCTTGCATGATCATTTACTATTCTGAGGGCATTAACATTTTCTAGAGAACAAAATTGTGGGACTAAAAATGGCTGCTTCTGAACCTAATCCCAAATGCCTCTGAAAACCTTGGTGTTTTTTCTCCGAGTGTGCACTTTTGTGACGTAATGCCACTTTGACTGTCAAAACCTGGTTGGAGCTCGTCTCAGAGCAGTGCATCATGGGAACGGGGCAGCCACAAACAGCACTCATGAGCCCCCCTGTAAAAGCTAAAATTTTGAAAGCACCACCCTATGGTTTCATCAACCTAACTGACATGCAAACACTGTCGTTCTCAAAACCGCAAGTGATCATAAAAGTCTGCCTTTTAGGATTGTTTCTTGGTTCACATAGAACTTTTTTTATGCCTGCCTTTAGATCCGGAGATGCTGGAAAAAACTCTATTTAAAAACACATCGTTTATGTCATTCCAAACATAAATTTCTTTTTTCACTAAGACAGGAAAAAAATATTTTGAAGAATGATAAGAAAAAACATTTGTCCATATCATGAAAGTCAATTGATGGCATTAGATCCCATTTACTTTAGACAGATTAAGTCAAAAACACTTGCATTTTCAAAAATGTTCAGAACTGATTCGGCGAATGGTGTAAATTTGTGGTCCCCAACCTTTTTATCACCACTTGACAATTTTATCGCAGCCCAGGAAAGGGGATGGGTGTATGTAGATTGCTAGGTGACTAGGTTTTCTGATGACAAGCTGACAAAACATTACTGCAACTCTGATACAAGTTTTATTTATGGAGAAAATTAAAAAGCACTGCAGTGTTTGTCTGAGATATTTGGTCTACCAAAATGTGTATATTCCATACAAATTATGAAGTTTATCTGTCAGTTCTTGTCACGTGACTCATGGTGCGCTCGCAGCACTCTGAAGGCGTTTTCAACTGGGGGCACCTGGAAAATATGCACGCACAATTTGCACGCCTCCATTGGAAATAAACTTGCACGCAAAAGACACAATATGTGAATGGCTGCCATCATTTGGGATCTCCAGCAGTTGATCTTGCACAGACATGCTGGATTCACCTGATTTGTTGACAAATGGGTTGCAAATCCAGTCCTTGGCAGTTCGTGGGTCCTTCACTGGACCTTTTCTTCTTCGCAAAACAAACTCATTTTGCTGCTTGTGGGTTACATTTTGGCGCTCAAGTGAACGAGATATAACCGAGAGAAATACAAATTTTTTTTTACAATTTTTTTCAAAATAAAAGATTCAGACGAAGATAATAAAAAAATGGGAATAATAAATGATTTGTTGTGCGGCCCGGTACCAATTGATCTACGGACTGATACTGGTCTGGTGGTTGGAGACCACTGGTATAAATGTAAATGATAATATGATAATAAATTATATAAATGATAATATCAGATTTCATTCATTCATTCATTCATTCATATGCTCAGCGTTGATTTCAGAGGTTGCCTCAGCGGAATAAACCACCAACTATGCCAGCATATATTTTATGCAGCGAATGCCCTTCCAGCCACAACCCAGTA
The DNA here is from genome assembly GCA_903798205.1 of Danio tinwini. Classification (NCBI taxonomy): domain Eukaryota; kingdom Metazoa; phylum Chordata; class Actinopteri; order Cypriniformes; family Danionidae; genus Danio; species Danio tinwini. Next base: position 15,978,347 of record CAIGQZ010035027.1, read on the forward strand.
TTGGAAAACGCTGATACACAATCATTTACACACATAAGCCGCGGTCACACTGGGCTTTTCTCCCCATAGACTTCCATTCATACGCACGCAAATGCGTCAGACCAGAAACGTAGGGTCATGCGTCGGAGATCGCATCACTTGACTGCGTGAGACCAATCCAGGATCAAAGCATGACCTCTCTGAACAGAAATTGAAAACATGGAGCAATGGGTCGCTTTTATTAATGTCTAATCATCTTGTTTAATCCCGCCCCTTTTCGCAGCGCTGTACGACAGATTTTCGCAAGCTCAAACTCTAGTGTGACTTCGGCTTTACTCATACACTTTGGACAATTAGGTTATTCAATTCACCTGTACCACATGTCTTTGGACTGTGGGGAAAAGCACCCAGAAAAAACCCACGGCAACACGGGGAGAATAGCAAATTCCACACAGACACACCAACTGGCCCTGCCAGGACTCGAACCAGCAACCTTCTTGCTGTGAGTTGACAGTGCTAACCACTGAGCCTCACCCCCTTAAAGAAAACAGCAGTTGCTTAACAACATAACACCATGTCGACACTGCAACAACTTGTTTTCGTCTGTACCGGAGACGGCACAGCAAATGTTCCAAATCCAAATGTTCTTCATGTCTGAAGTGGCCTGTGCTCTTGGAGTACATCAGAAATAGAAAAGGGCAAAAGGGTTAACTGTCTGGGGTGTGTGATGATGTGTCAAGTTGCATCCGGTGCACAGAGAGCCAATCATTTTAAAATCGCTCCTACTGTTTTTAGCCGCATTGCGCTGTACACATGCAGACACAGTAAAAATTATGAACTGTATAACTTGCATTTAATCAGCTATTTTTATAAAATACTCACAGGGTCATCAGCCTTGTATTCTGTCATCAGGACCTTTTCTGTGTCCTATACACAAGCCAGCATATCTCTTTGTAATGCGACTAAACAGATGGAAACACGACTCTCAAAACTTCACACATGACTGACCCAAGAGCATGTGCCCTCGTGGTCACCTCTGACCAGGATCCACAACTGCATCATTTTTTTGGATTTCAACCCTGACCTTAGCGGATTGTGTTTGGACTACATTGATTATCTGGCCAAAGCAAGCTTTTGTGGTAAATGACATTCCTGTTCTTAAAGGTTGTGGAGAGGTCCCATAATACCAGTGACCTCTCACCTTCAGGAGCGGACATGTAGTTTGGGTTAATCTAGTCACTGGACTGTGCATCAGAGGACAACAGTTCCTGGCGCTTCTGGGAAAACAGCTCATTGCTCATCATTGATCATTTGACTGAATCGATCAAAGCTTCGAGAGTTAAAAAGGGACATTTGTCTGAAAGACATGCTAAGTAGGAATGTAACGATTCACCGTAAGCCGGTTAAAAATCGCTTAAAATATGTGAAGATTCAAACCAGAAGAAATGTTGAACAAACCGTGACACATTTTTTTGACTAGAGGGGTCGCTATGTTGCGCAAACTCGCTTTACCTACACATCAGCAGTGAGCAAGAGGTGAGTCGGCAGAATAAAATGACAGCGGTGAAGTGTGCCACGCAACTGTGTGCAAATACTGCAAAAAGACATTTACTTACACGAACAGAACAATGAATATGATGCACATAAACCGTCAGCACTGTGAAAACAACAGTCACGGACGTCTATACGTAAAAAAACTATTAATAAACCAAACCACGCAGACTGGAGGATTTGCAGCTCCGCTTGCTCCGACGAGTGCCACAGAGATCACAGGTGCTTCAGTGTTTTCATTGAAAGTGTGAAGATGTTTTTCAGACTGAAAGAGAAAGTTGTTCTGTTACAGATGCAGGTATTAGATTATTTTTATCCTCTCCTTTTCAAATTTGTTTATGCATATTTAAATAATTAGCTTATTATTATTGAATATTTTAAAAATGTTCAAGATTCTCTTCTTAAGGGAATTACACTGATAATTATACAAGTAATACTAATATTCACCTTCATAATCATGTTCAACTCCTGTCTCTATCCTACTACATAATTAGTAATTTTATAATAATTTTTTTTATGCCAGTGGCCAGTCCCCTGGAGCAGAGGGCCTATTGACCACCGTTGTACACACTGCTCTCTGGTTTAGAAAAGGCTTACCCCTTCACACCAGCCATCTCAGTCCCCAGTGAAAGAGTTTTTTTTCAGCAAGGGACACTGTAAATGTGCAGACCTCAGCTTATGCCAGAAAACATTGATCTGCTGATATTTCTTTTTAAACATGTAAAATCCCAGCACAGTCACAGTTTATATAAAATTTTTGTGTTTTTTTTTTTTTTTTTTTTTTTTTGGGGGGGGGGGGGTGTATTTGTTTTTAAAATAGCAATTTAGTTATGGCAGAAAATATATATCATTTTGCAAAAAAATGTGCAGCATTTAGGGAAAAAAATTAAAGGGCTCTTCACCTTAAATTTCTAATAATTTTGTTAAAATAATTTTGACTAAATCATGAGATTAGTATCATGAATCGCATCGTGAGTCAGGTAAATTGTTACATCCCTAATGCTAAGAATGGAATATTACCTACCTTTTTAAAATGGTACATTTTGTATACACTTGTTCAGCACTACAGCATAATGTTTGATACTACATTTAGGATAGTACAGCATAATGTTTAGGATACTACATTGAGGATAGTACAGTATAATATTTAGGATACTACATTAAGGATAGTACAGCATGTTTAGGATACTACATTAAGGATAGTACAGCATGATGTTTAGAATACTACATTTAGGATAGTACATTTAGAAAAGTACAGCATAATGTTTAGGATACTACATTAAGGATAGTATAGCATAATGTTTAGGATACTACATTTAGGATAGTACAGCATAATGTTTAGAATACTACATTTAAGAAAATATTGTGGTGCATTATGGGGTTGAATGGCACAACTTAAAATGGATGTCCAACTTTACACATCGTATTTAACTCATATGAGATACCAAGAAATGTGGATCAAGATCGGCTGAAATGGAGCATGCTCAAACGTTGCACTGCAGAGCAGACAGGGCGGTGACAAAAAAATTTCATATTCACTCATACACAGGAAATTATCTGTCATGTACGTTTAGCACTGACTGAACCATGTTAACTGCCACAGTTGCTTTATGTGCTTCACCGGGAAAGTTGCACAAAACTAGCAAAGTCGACCCAACCGACACTTCTCTGAGTTGTAAAACGAGACACGTTCAGACTGATAGTTGAAAACTTTGAGTAACAGTTAGGCTATTTTACTTAACAGTCGAAAGAGGCGGTTCCATTCAGTGGAAACAACTCTATTGCAGGCCTGTGATATATTACAAGCGTGTATCAAATAGCAGGGTAGTTTAGTAATAATCATGTGTTTAAATTCATAAATCTGTCCCATCGTCAAAGAACCGTTAAAATTAACCAAGAATAAAAACTTACCAGTTGCGCTGTTGCTTTCAGTTCCTCAGTCAAGATACAGTTGAAAACAAGTGCATAATCCATGATAACAGGTAAGAAACATAATGAATAAAACGTTGTGAATGTTCTTCAACTGCTTAAAACAAACAATATTCTAACGTGCAACATAGCAATGTTTATGATAAGTCTACTAGTAACGACTATAGGAAGTCGAAAGACTGTTCAAATTTGGATTCATTGATTTGAATCCTTTACATCTGTTCGCCAGAAGACTCGTTGCATCTACAAGTGGCGATAAGCAAGGGTGTTTTGCTGCAAATCATTAAAAAAACGAATACTTAAAATTAATTAAAAGTTATTCACAATGGAAACAGCAACAGCGTTTCAAAAAACAACACATATGGAATCATGTACGCTATTTGAGTGAGTCTGATCAGTAATCATAAATGCAACATGTTTTTGATCACTCATGTCAAACGAATGCTTTAGTAAAGGGGTTATAGCTATAAATTATGACTATATTTTTAAATCCCTATATATTTTTATATAAGTGGACATACCTTATATATTTGTACATAACAGTTTTAATAAAATAGTAAATATATTGCTATCAGTAAACTGAAAAAAATAGGATTCATTGTATTTATTAAATTATTTTTAAAGTTAAGTGGTCGCAAACAGTATATGAGTTTAATTTAATCAAATTAAAATTGGAACATAACTACAATTAATTAGTTTTTTTTAATTCAGTTCATATAATTAGTTTGCAACGCACCTTATAATAACTTCGTAATTACAATGAATATTTTTTTCAGTGCAGACAAATTTCCATCAAAAATTGGGCTGATATTTCTATTTTTCTGCTTCTTAAAGAGATGGCTGTCCCCCAAAAAAATTATTTGCTGTTAATTACTCACCCTCAGAGTCAAAAACAATAAAGCAGAACAAAATTAAGGCCTTGTGGAGTCTTGTGAAGGAAAATGTGTAACGACCAAACTTTCATTTTTTAGTGATATTTTATACTAAAAATCATAAAGAATCAGAGAGTAAAAAATTTATACATTTCCAAAGCATAACAGGGTGGATCGCAGTAAGCCAGAATCAGGTACACATCTATAAATCAAATATAAAGTCAATCAAACAAAGATTCTCTAAACTGCAGCATTTATAAATTCCATAAAAGACATCAACATCGAGGCAATACTTGGAAACTGTCACTTTCACACATGGAGGTAACAGGCCCAAGAAAAGCTCTTTCATGCAGAGCAGGTCATAGAGCCAACCGTGATTAAATATGTTTTAGATTAGCATGTGAAATCCTGACCGAGAGACACACGTGAACTGAAGCAGATCTGCACAATGGATTTGATTGTCAGCATTGCACTTCCTCTGAGACTCGACTGATCTATCAGCCCGTGACCACCAGCGGAGATGCTGGACAACTGCATTTCGACAAATCACTGATCTTCAACCAGCCATAAAATCTGTGAATATATTACAGCACCTTTAAATTCAAAAGCAGCTGTTACTGTACGGGTTTTGACCAAGCAAGAGGGTTTGTGAGATTTGTTGTGATTTGTGGTGGTTGGGGAATGCCTGAGCCTCAACTTGGGAGTGTTTCCTGTGTCATCTAGTGAAAGGCCATTTTACAATCTGAGCGCTGGGCTTTATGGACAGCAGGAGAGAGATCTCAATGCCCCTGATGTACTTTAACAGAGATGACTCTGTTCTCTCCCTCAACATATAAATCCACACACGTTAACCGTGTTTCCGAAACTAACTTTTAAAAAGAATGTGTAGATCTAACCCATATGCTATGCAAAAGACAGAGAGAGAGAGGAACAGAGAGAGGAAGACATAATGAAAAAAATGTCATATTCATTATCTAATCACACATATGTGTATCTGATTACAAATATATATATTTTTGATTTTTGTCTATATAGTCAGTCAGTAGGGTCCTAAATAACTCGATGTAAATATACACACACATGCATATACACACACACACACACATACATATACATATATACACATATACATACATATATATATATATATATATATATATACATATATATATACATATATATATATATATATA